>JANIJG010007335.1:0-23120 GCA_024611175.1 Megaceryle torquata
GTGGCCTTGGACAATGAGACTGGTGGGAAGTGGCTGGGAGAAGGGGCTGGAGCGCCCGGGCCTCCCCGGAGGAGGGGGAGGGCGGGCTCCGGAGAGCTGCGGGCCGGGCGGGCGGGAGAGGGAGGAAACCGAAGTTTCCCTGTTGACAATCCGGAGGCCGCTGGCGGCAAATGGTCGATCGGGGCGTGTTGTCCAGGGTTCTCCCCCTGCTACTTGCGCCCACAAGATTCCCAGTGCCGGCTGCGTGGGTGCCGCGTCGGGAGCGGGTGCTGCTGGCCTGAGGAGTTTCTTTTTCTTGCTGGTTTTATTTTTGAAAGCATAGGAGGGGGCTCCTCTGCGTTTCCAGGTGCTATCCCTGCGCTCTGCCCCGGTGGGGAGCCCCTGGGCTCCGTCCCGTGTACCCGGAGCCCCGGGGAGCGGCCGAGCCGCCGGGGCCAGCGCGGAGCCGGCTCCGCTCCCACGGGGGCTGGGGAGGAGGCACTTCCCCGGCAGCGGCTTCATCGTAAGAGCCTGGGAACTGCAAGTTGTTCACTTGGTCTGTGTCTCCTACCAGAGACAGCTTGATTTGCTTGGACGGAAAAGAAAAATTAAATCATATTTCATTCCAGTAACTGAGGTTTTCTTTACATATCCAGCAATAGAGAAATGGGAGAGAAGTATTTACGGCCACTGCCGTTTGGGGAGGAAAGAGTGCGTCTATTCTATTACCGAAACAGGGTTTGGATAGTGCCAGTGCCTTCCAGTTGTGTGTCGAGGCAGAGGACTGGTCAGCCAAAACTCTCATCTTGGCTACCTTCTGAATAATAATATGGGAGCGTCCTTCGTGTACCCGGTTCTGAGGGGACTTGGAAATGCAAAGTACACCTCAGGAGAGAGTCGACTGGTCCCCCACTTCATTAAAATGGTGTTCAGTATCTTGGCTTCATGTTGTGAAGCACGGGAGGATCTCCGCAGAGAAATAAAGCCTTTGGAGATACCGCTCTGCTCATGAAGAGGTGTTAAAATGTCAGATTTCCCTTAAAACTCAGGAATATCTGCTTATGGATTAGAGGCCTCAGTGTGATTTATTTCTTCCCCTACCCCATTCTCATGCTGTGCATATGATTCTGAAACGTGGTTTGGGTTTTGTGGTTTTAATTGCATTCTTGGGCAACTTCCTGAAAGAGAAACCTGGTAGACTGATTATTTTTTTATTGCACTGAAAAATGATGACTTCTTCCTTCACTTTCTCTTGTGTGAGCATTTAGCAACGTCTTACCCTGTGCTCTCCAAGGGAATTCATTAGAAACCTGGTTTCACAGGGACTATTCAGAAAGCATCCGTGGGTGTAAGCAGCTGTACTTTGGAGAAGGGGGGGGGGAGCTTCATAAATCCATGAGCAGAGTGAAAAAAGCAGCTGCTTGCCCGCTGAGCTGTCGGAGGAAACTGTAAAGCGGGTGAGGTGATGACCAATGCTAATAAAAAGGCAGAACGATGAAGCAGGCTGAATCAAATAAACGTTAAGATGTGCTAGCTTGGAATTTTAGCCTTTTGCGGGGTGCGATTAAACCTGGGAGAATAGCAGCTGGTTGGCATGGGAGTAAACTTTGAGTAACAGATGCTGGTCCGCAGCTTCTTTACACTCAGGGACGAGTTGTATGTCGGACAGTCTGTCAGCAAATTTTGTCACTGCTCTTAAGATGCTGAAAAACTGCTTGTATGGGTATTCACTTTGTCCCTGCTGTGTAGGAATTGGGGTGTTCTCTCTGCTTCAGATGGTGATATGGTCATCACTGTGTTCAACCAGCTATATGTAGCTCCAAGTACCTCCATGTGGGCAGTGACATAAACTCATGTCAGTACAGAAAAGCAAGTGACAGAAATCTGCAGTGGATTTTATCCCCAGGTGTACACGGAAGGGTTGGAGCTTCTGTTTGCTGTTGTCATTGACAACCAGGAGAACGGCGTGGCGTGGGGAGATGTTCAGTGTGGGTCTCTCAGTTGCACAGCCAGAAATGCGTTCCAGTCCTAAAGCTTCTTAGCAGCGTGCTGTTAGGCAGAAAAGCATCAAGCAGTGTGCCCAGGAAGTTACATGAGGCATTTTTAGACTGGATTAAAGTATGAGTATGATGCAAACCTACAAAAATAACCACTTCACCTTATTGCTAGGATCTGAAATGCCTGTCAATTGTGTCTGCAGTGAGGGAGCAGTTCAGTGGGAGCTCTGCCTGGGGATTTGCGTTGGTTTGGCGGCCGTGGGCTCAGTAGTTACCTGGCTTGTGATTCTCTCTCAGCAGCTGCGATGCTCGGGCTTGAACAAGCCAAGTAGCGGTGGAAGGTTTTTCTTGGAAGCTGGGGTTGGGGTTGTCTGGACTGCTGGGGTTGTCTGGACCGCTCGGGTTGCTTAATCACAAGCATGCATGAGAGAGCATGCTTTTGTAATATTAATTAGGGGGAAATCCATCCTAATCATCAAAGCACTTCCAGTTAGTTGGTCTGTTAACTGGATTCTACTATTCTTTAAGGTCAAAGGTTTTATACATGGGAAGACAGGGAAAAGCTGGATTAATCATCACTAATCTGTAAAGTGTTGCTGGATGCAGTCATCTTTGTGTGCCTCCGGGCATCCTCCCCATCGCTGGTGACATAACTTGCAGATCATGTTTTACAGCAAAGTACTGGCCTGTAAGTACCATGTAATTCAGTGCACCTACTCTAACCATAAACAACTCTTGAATAAGCCAAGTGATAGAAAGAATTACCTCTTTGGAGAGCAGGGAGCATGGGCCAGCCAATCATTTACGTATGAGCTTGAAGATTAGCACCGTAAATTAGAGAACTGTGAAAATAGAATTATTTTATTTTGGTTCAATAGCTTCTGTGTCTGAAACATCTGAGAAAGCTGAATGCGTGTGCAACCACGTACACTTTCAGGTGTGTCTCCTCTGCTGTGGCTGAAATGATGGGGTGGGAGGAGACCAGAAAGAGGTGGCAAATAAATGTAGTAGTGTTCTATAGCTGTAGCCACACAAATTTTAGGCTGGTGTTGTAAGGAAAAAAAGCTGCCCTGTGTTCTTCTTTCTCCTGTCTCCTCTAGAATCTAGTTTGCTGCTCAACTTCATGAATACTTCTGCAGAGGAGGTCACTGCTGAAGTTGGAGCTGGGGATCTTGGACAGGAAGAGGATGGGGCAGTGCTAGTATGAGCCATAGTTTCTTGAGTTGTTTGTCATGGCCTCAAAATACCCTGAAGTGCTAACTGAAATGCTTTATTTATCACTTAGCACCTCTTCTGGAGCGTCTTGTGGGGAAACACATGAGTTTGGGCAGCTGCTGTATCTTGTCTGTGGCCTGGTATTCACCTTTAATTACCAGAAAGATGGTTTTTTGCTTATATTTCCCGGCTGAAATCAGGAGGTGACTCATGCTGGGGTCTGATAAATATGTCACAAAGCAGTTGAAGTATGAAAGTTTATTCATCCTGTGGATTGATCTCCCTGTGGTAGAATTCTCAGTCTTGCTGACCATGCTCAGCAACATGATGTAAACCATGTACTTCAGCCTCTTGTTCTCTTCCTGAGCTTTAGGAAGAGCAGCCTGAAGTTCTGTGTAGTATTTTGGAACTTCAACCACACATTCCTGCAGATGGGCACATTGTGGTTGTTTATTTAGTGATGGTCCTCACTGGTGCCGAGGTGGCTGTGTCATCTGGTCTTGAACGGTAAGGTTCTGTTGGCCAAAGGCTGTGGGTGGGTTTTGAGGTTTCTTGTTTTGTTTTAACAGGAGAAGGACGGTCTCTGTGATTGGCTCTGACAGGTTATGGGTACAAAAACAAGAGAACTGAACAAACCCCTGACTTCTCTCCCCTTCCCTTCTACTATCTTCTTACTTCCCAACCTAAGAACTCCTGTGTAGAAGTCAGTGGATTTATCTGCTACTCCTGTGTCCCCATCTTGCTGCATACCTTCCTCTTCCAGAAGGAACAGTTCATGGCTCTTTCTCGGCAACGAAGCAAGCTTGAGGCCTCCAGCTGCTCTGGCAGCTCTGCTTAAGAGGCTGCTTTCCGAGCTAATTGCCGACTTCCTCTGCCGAGGTTCGTCATCTGCGTTACAGAAATAGCCGTGGACTGCGCGGAGGCTCCTCAGCCAAGGCAGCTCACAACTCAGCCTACAAACTTTCAATCTGAATGGAATCAGATGGTTTCATCTACCAGGTCATGACCTACTCTTGTAGGATTCTTGTGTAAAGTTCAAATTCGGATGGCCCTTTTTTTTTTCCTCCTATGGAAATTTAGGTCTTGCCTTTCCAGAAACCCGTAGTAGAGCCAGTGGGATTAATTGCAAGTGAGATCAGATTAAGGAAAAGAGTGTTTTACCAAATACAGCTCTTCTAAGTAGCTGTTAATTCTCTTACTAACTCGTTGAGACAAGTCTTCTCGCAGATGACTGAGGAGGTGTCTATCGAGTCAGGGTTCCCAGCACAGCGCTTCATTCCTGCATCCTTACTGGGTGTGATTTCTGCATCCTTACAGCTTCTGTGGCTTCCATGATTTTCTGGTTGTCTGGTTCTGCTTCTGAAGCTGGGGAAGGAGAGGAAAGAAGAATCTAAGAAGATGTCTGTATGCTGTAAAGAAAAGCATAAATATCCTTGCCCTTTTGGGGTAACCTTTAAGCTAGTTCTGAAATGGTTGAGAGAAGGCTACTAGAAAATTAGTATCTGGTCTTTCTGTGAGCTTAGGTGACACTGTCCTGCAGACAGAAAATCAGTACTCCTTTTTTCATCTTAAATATTCCTAACTTTAATCCTTGGCTACCTTACACTCCCAGAGTTATGTTTGTTATCTGCTATTTCACACGAGAACGGGCTTTCTAATCAAGTGCAATCATAATTACACTTGCAAATAGGAAGCGGTTGATTATTAATGTTGTATAGTACAATGAATAAATAAACAGAAGGCTACTCACCTATCACTCTGCAGATCTCCAACCACGAGTGATGTAGTAATTGGTTAGAACAGTGCTCCTGATCTCTCCCAAGTATTTTGTCAGGTGGTGGCATTCCCTAGACACAAAGGCTTTAAGTTTCGGGTCTTGACGATCAGTCAGTTTGTGTAAAGTACAAGTTCTTATAAAAGCTCTTATTCTGAACAGAGAGTACTGGAGTTCTTCCAATTCATTTTTATGGTGAAATGAGTGTATCAAATACAACCGTGTAACTTCACAGACCTACAAGCACTGTTGCTACCATAGCTTTACCTCTTGTAGGAGGAAGAGTAAGTAAAAACTTAGTAGTATTGAATTAATTGCATAATTTTAAGTGGGATTTCTAAAAGGCTGCTTGGAAGTCAGAGAGTTACTAGTTGGAGCATCTCTAACCACAGCTCGTATAGGCTTTGTTTGGGTATCATATGGCTGGTACGTCCTGCCAGCTCTCTTAGTTCTCCAGGAGTATAAAAATATTATTGCTACATAAAGAAAAAAACATTTTCTGTTGTGCTGTAAACCCAAACTGAACCATAGCATGTGGACTGGTGGGAAGTGGGCTTCATAGGGTGGTGTCCAATAGGGAATGTAAGTACTTACTACTTTTGTAGAGTAAGCTAAACCTAAAAGGTGTAGAATCTGAAGGCAAACAATCATCAATCTTCCCCCTCTGCAGCAACTCGCATGCCTTGTCAAAGCTCTGCGGAATTTTTCACTACTGGTTTGAGGATTCTGTGTCCTTAGCTTTCATGATTTTTTACAAAGACTTTTTTTCCTCTGCCTGACAGTTCTCTTGGTTTGAGTGTTACAGATACTAGTATTTTAACCCTTCTGAAGAAGGATGTGTACTGGGAAGCTCTCGATACTCTATCTGCTCCAAGCACAGCTCTCCACGCAGTCTCAAAGCGGCCATGGAGCCATCTCCACAAGGCTGTTTGTATTCCCTCAAGCCTGGTATGTGCGGGAGACGGGGCACGTATCACTGGCCCAGCAGATTAAAATTTACCTGGCGAGAGAAGGAGCAAGTTTCAGTTTGTTCTGCAGGGGTGCAGAGGTGTGAGAGGCCTGGCATCAGATGAGTCCTGCAACAACTGGAAATGGATAAGGGTACTGGTGTTTTCCTTGAATACTCCTTAAGGAAGAAAAGAAGGTCAAATACGAAAGCAGAAGTGGGGGTTGAGGTAAAAGGTGGTGGTGAGGTACCTGATGAGATACCAGCCATTGTTAGTCCAGCACCTTGTGGAGTTACTTCATGAATCTGTAGAGTTAAGACCTTGTACTTGATTACTGGGAGCTTGAAATCCTGCAGCTTTGCCTTTGGCTCTTAATGAGCCCACACTTGCATGGTGAGCATCGCTAACGTACAGTAAATGTGTGAGCTGTGGTTCCGTGAGGTTTTCCTTCTACAAGAACTTAAAAGCCTGGGAGGCTGGGTTTCTGGACCTGCTGCAACATTTTAGGCAAATGTTTTAATCATGGAGCCACCATTCCCTCTACTGGGGTGACTCGAGCAAGAGGGTACAACCTGAGTGCTGTGTTGTGAAATGCTGTGCTCCAGTCTTTAGGGGAAACTGGTTCTGCAGCATTAGTCATGATGGGCTGACTGTCCCATGCTGTGCCTTCATTATGTTAAAACAACCACATGGCATAAAGAACTTCAGATCAACAAAACCACTTCTTTAATAAAGGGGCACCAGTAAATTAAAAACATAATTCTCTTTAATCTTCCTGATACTCTTAAGACTTGATAATAGATCTTGGAAGAGGCTGTGGAATCCCTGCTTTAAATGCAGGAGTAAATAACACATGCAGAATTTAAGAATAGTTGTCGATCCTACGGTAAGGAGAACGCAGGTAAAGTTTGAAAATGGTGCTAGATCCACAGAGTCCCAGAATCATCTCCTTAACCCCCTGCCCTGCGATACCAGCAAACACCGTGTTGGCTTTGTGAAGGAGAGCTCAAGTTGGCTTTTTAAATTCTTTATAAACGAGGGATGGAAATAACAGCAACCTATAAACATCAACGCCTACCTTAGTTCTTGAAACTCTGAGTAGTGTTTGTATAATTGTGGTACAGTTACGACTGAGTGGTGAGATCAAACTGACTCTGGTCAGCTTTATGAAGACCAATTTCGCCTCATGCGGCGGGTGAATTACCATGGGCCACCAGTAAATGCTGTAGAAGACAAATACCGGTGGGGCAATCAGTTTGGCTTCTGAGCTGGAGATGCTAGTCATGAGGCTACAGGAAGTTTTAGGTGGAGCTTGTCTCTCTGCTCTTCAGAGACTCCCAAGAAGCACGGGTCAGGACTCCTCATAAAGAAGCAGTAAACTTAACTTTCTGCTCCTGTGGGAGCTGTGCTTGGACAAAGAGATGGTTCCTGTCTGGGGCCAGCCAGTTTCACAAGCCGGCGCTCTGCTGGGAAATTCCCCCTTGGCAGGGGAAGCTGGTTGGACGCAGCGGAAAGGGAGGCGTTCCAGATGGAGACGGTCCATCTAGAAACAAACACTAACGTGCTAACAAACCGAGAGAATTAGAAATAGCAGAGAAAAGACTACAGTTGAGAGAGGAAAGCCTCGCAACCAGGACTGTGCTTTCTGCAGCTTTGTTGGCTGTAGTGCCCAAAGTCAGATCGGTATCTTAATGTACAAAATGTTTTTCAAAAAAACCTTCCAGCTTGTCTCCATGTACAAGTTGTTTATCTCATGTTGACAGTAACTTACTCCTCTTCAGAGTAATGTAAGAACGGAGCTGTTTAAAAGCTAGCAATCATCCTTTCTCTGCATGTACTCAACCTTCCAGGTATTGAGTAATAAAACTCTGTTCTGTTGTGTTAGATATTTTTCATGTGACCTGACATGTTGATAGAAAGTGGCTTTTATTTTTGTATCTATGGAGATGTCTGTGGGATTTTCCCTCCCTTCTTTAAAGCAGGAAGCACTGGAAAGGGATCTTAGACCAGAGGGAAGAGCCAGTGTTCAGGATGTACTGAAAACCTGGAGGAAGACAAAACATGTCACAGTTCTGTCCTGTGGAAGAAGCGACTTCTGAACTCGTCTGCATTCAGACTGTGGGTGGGTCCTGCTGCTCTGAATCTGAAAGCATGTTTAGATGTCGCAGAGGCCAAGCAGCATGGGAGGAGAGGATACTGAATCTGAAGGCTTTGGGACAGCAGAGGCTTAGGCAGAAGGGGAGTTGTGAGTGCATGTGAGCCTACCAACAGGCTGGAGTGGTTTCATCTGCTGCCAAGAGCGCATCATCTGAATAACAAGACCCGGCACGTGACCTTCCCATTGCAACCACAGTGGTCTCGTTGCTTTGGAGAAACAATTGGTGTGTGCTCAGCCAGCTCCTTAAATGACTGTTAACAAGTTTGGTTCAGTATTTATTCAGTCCTGCTGGAAAGAGTTAGTTAAATGCCCCAAGTGAAACTGCTTGCTTTGAGCTCGCATGTCACTCGAAATAAGACTTTTAAATTAGTAGCACAGATGGCACTGGCAAGGAAACAGCAACATCTCAGACTTGGAGATGTCCCCGGATGTTTGTCCCAGGCCGAGTTTCTCTGGGCACGCTGGCTGCCCAGTGCCAGCCGTGTGGGCTCGGGGGCTCTTGGCTTTTTGGGCTCAAAACGGGACCGGCGACACTGCAAGAATCTGCTTTTTAGTTTCCCTCTGGCTGTGCTTGTTGCTGTTTTGGTTACAGCGATTCACAGAAGTGAAGTCTGCTCTCTGAACTTCCTTATGCTTGATAGGTCTGTGAGGAAGCTGCAGAATCCATCTTGCAGCTACAAGATCGAGCTGTTTGGGTTATGCTGTATTGCTGTTGAATTCAGGCTTCAAAATAAACACTCGGGGGTGTCCCATAGGATACGAACATAGTGCAGTTGGTGCAGAGAGCTAATAATCTATATACAGTTCACTGTTTCTCCCTCGATTCACTTCAAAGTGTTTTTCAGGGTCTCTGGGACAGGACTTTTCTCCTCCAACTTACATTTTAAATCTGGGTATTTTCTCAGCTCGTGATTTTGCCTCTGATCTTGAAGCAAGCTGACTTCTCCTCTCAGGAGGAGTGCAGCAGCTCAGTCTGGCTCTCTGACTTTCCTGTAGCAGGATCTCCATGCTCAGCAGCTTTTTGTGCCTGGGGCTGAAGACATAACTTCTTGCTCCACCAAACACCTTCCTAGACCCAGATCAGACAGACCATATTAAAGTAACTTTGCTTTTGTACCCAACTTTGTGTAGAATGCAGGCTGAAAGCATTGTGTCCTCTTTGCAGACATGCATACTTTCATAATAACTTTGGCCAAAAACTTACTTTCTGTGGGTGATGTGAGTAGCTGAACCTCACGAGAGTCGCGTACACCACCTGCTACATCTGAGGGCTAGTGTTTGCCACACCAGCTAGAGGCTGAAGTCATGCCGAGATCAGTAGCCTGAAGATAGTTTCATCATCTGTCATGAAACAGCACAAAAAGACTAGTGCAGATTCAACATGCTGCGGAGCAACTCAACTACACAGCAGCTTAAAGCAGGCTCTGCAGTTAGATACAGGTAGTAAGTAACTACTCATTTAGCGTGGCATACAGGACTTGGTGTGGTGCTGGTCAGTGGCGTGGGTGGAGGAGTGGAGCTCTTGGGATGCTTGGTGTGGACGAGGCATCCCTCGTACAGCTGAACGCTTGATGTTGGTCGGGTTTGTTGAGAAACTTTAGCATTAGGGTTAAGAACTGGATTCACAGAACAAATTAGATTTGTTTGTTTGTTTGGGTTTGGGTTGGTTTTTTTTATTATTCTCTAGATGGATTTCTTTAGGTCAGTGTCAGTAGCTCCGTTGTCTGGTTAGAAGTTTTGTAGGGTGTTGTCCTTACTGTAAGTCCTCAGTGTAAGAAGTGGGCAGCCTACCTCCAAGAGGGATTTTTATTTTAGTCCAGTATCTTTCAAAAGCCCACATTTATGTAAATGAACTTGCCTATACACCTTCCTCCTTCTCACTTCACTTAGTAAAGATCTAAAGGTCACAGGCAAAGAAATGCCTAGCTTGTATTTTTGTTTGGCTTTCTGCAGCATTAGATTCAAATTTAACTATTGCAAAGTTTTTAGCTTCAGCATTATGAAAGCTCGTTGAAAGCTTGTTGATATTCTGTGTAGCAGGTCAACTGTTTTCCATCCTACGCATCCTACATCCTTTTGGATTTTCTCTCCTTGCGCAGGACTTAAGCTGTGTTTCTTTCAGGGTATGCAAATGCTTTTCTAGTTACTGAACTGCACAGAAGTTGAATATACTGCAGTCCATACCAGAAGCATTAACATGGCTCGAAGATGCAATTAGCTCCTCAGCCAGTTAAGCTACACAGTGGGCATGGCAGGACTGAGAAGCAACTGCTCTAACTAATGCTGAAAAGTGGTTTTTCAGAGCATCGCACAACTGCGTTCCACTTGCTGAGAAGGCATCAGCTGGAGGTTGTGCCACAAATAGGAGAGCAAGTCGCCTCGATGGTGTAGCAGGAGGAGGAGGTTCAGCAAACCTGGGGATCTCTGGGGAAAGCAGGTGCAGGAGGTAATGGTTTTTCCCTCAAACAAGCCAAAAAATAAAAAAGCAAAATCCTTCATCAGAGGCCTTGGAAGCAGAGTTGGGTTGTTTTGACAAGGTTGTTTGTGATGCGTCATGGGGAAAATGCAGCTGAGCCTGGAAGGGGCTCTACACTGGTGAAAGAAAACACTTGGGCTTTGCAATATGTTGTAGTAAAGGCCAAGAGTGAAATGTCTGATTTCAGTGAGGCTTGTGCAGATGCAGTACAGAAGTGACAAGGAAACGTTGGTTTGCCAGATTTCATAGAAGTGTCACTGCTGGATTTGCCCTCGTACTTCTGGCAGCGTCGTGTCAAAATAGCCCAGACTCTCCTAGTTTTCTAGCTGAATCAGGTGGAGCTGCCTCAGTCTGAAGCTGGGTTGTCAAATCACAGCTCAAATGGCGTGCTCTGGGCTTGCGTTGCCTGTCACTATCCAGCGCTATGTGGGTCAGGTTGTTCTGCACCAACATTTGCTGCTTGCTTGCTTGCTTGGAAGTGCATCTACTAAGAGTCTGTAAGAGTTGTGGTGGTTTTTTGCTTAGGTGAAGGTAAAAGTGTGATTAATTTGGGAATTAAGAGGTTTCGTTTTAAATTACCCCTTGGGTCTCTTGGTAGGGAGATGAGATAGATGGTCACCAAACCACCAAAGAAAATTTCTTAATGCTTTTAAGAAGAAAAAAACACAAGTTCACTTTCCCTGTCAAGCTGCTGGTCCTCCCCACGACTGCTGCTGCTGTGGCCAGTGGTGTGGGGTGCAGGACAAATCTAAGACATGACTCATGTAACCCGCTTCAAAGAGGAGGGCAGATGGCATTTGGGTTTTCATCCTGCAGGTCTCTGTGCAGCTGGCCAAATCCGGACTAGCTTTCAGACTAAGCTCAAGTAGTGCTGGTTGATGGCTGGTATGGAGCTCCTTCAGAAGGAGTTGTACTCCAGTGACTCCAAAACTGCTTGGGGGATTAGTAGGTTGATGTGAAAGGCTTAATTAGTGGGCGGGCTGTTAACCTACTTTGTAGGACGGACGTTTTCACTTTTCCTTGCGTCACTTAAATCAGTCGGACAGGTTCCTCTGGTCACAGCTATGTTAGCAGTTGGGTTGGAGAGGGAGAGATGTTTCAACTCCATCATTATTTCACGATCAGTGTTTGGTTTATTCTGTGCTGCAATGACAGACTTTGACAAAGCCGCTTCTGTCCGCTGGAAGAAAGTGGAAATGCTGAATTTGTTCCTTTCAAGTGGTTTATCGCAGTCAAAGTACATGCTATTAAAAGATGAAGCTGTACAAACACCAGCTGGTTTTCTGATAATTGAGTGCTCCAGCATGGTTTGAATGGGCGGCGTAGGTAGGCTGTGCAGTGGCAGAGCACTTGGTGCCGTACGCCCTTCCGCGCCTGTGGGAGGCAGCCAGGAATATCGTAGAATCGTAGAATCATCAAGGTTGGAAAAGATCTAAAAGATCATCAAGTCCAACCTTCTACCCAACACCTCCATGACCACTAGACTGTGTCCTGAAGCACCACATCCACCCCGTTTTGAACACCTCCAGGGATGGTGACTCTACCACTTCCGTGGGCAGCCTGTTCCAATGCTTAACTATTTCAGTAAAGAAACTCGTAGAATCATTAAGATTGGAAACGACCTTTGAGATCATAAAGTCCAACCGTCTGCTAAATATTATCAGGCCCACTAAACCATGTCCTGAAGTGCCGCATCTGGACGGTCTTTTTTTTAAACACTTCCAGGGATGGTGATTCTCTTGCCAGGAATAACGCTCTCCCCACCCTGACGCTGCCTGAGTCTCTGCTGGCCTAGGGCTGCTGGCTCTGGGGCTGCTGGAGCCAGGCGAGCGAATGTGCAACACCGAGCTGGGGGCTCCAGGGGAGGAGAGACCTATTTGGGGGGTTGGCGTATGGTATGTAAATGACATTTTAATCAGTCATATACCTTCTTCAGCCTGGTTAGCCTTTGGGGAACTAGTTGACAACTCGGCGTGTTTGAGAGATTAATCCTGAAGCGTGCTCTCAAAGTCAGCTCAGAGCAGGGAACGGGCTCACCTACTGGTCTGGGAAGGGAACTTGGGGCTCTTCAACTGCACAACTGAAGTGTCTTGAAATAAAAACGTTGTGATTGAACTTCTCCAAGGTGAATGGACAACCTTATTTCATGAAATGGGAGATGATCGCATGACTGTTCCTCTAAGTATCTGCTTGCCCTAATAAGAAAGGGATTGGACACACTTCCCCCAGGAGGCAATGCAGCCTAATAGTCACAGTACCCGGTGTTTAAGCTTGGGCTTGGTCCTCTAATCAGTTCCTGCGAGGTCCTGAAGAAACTGTTGCTGCTTTTGCCTCCGTTCTGAGGAGGCCACGGGTGTAACGACACCGAGCTCTGCTCGGTGTTCAAGCTGCAGGTGAAGGTTGGCCCATGCTGAACGTGAACTTCCTTCCGTGCTCATTAGCTGCTGGATGTTCTTAAATGGAGAAGCACAGGCTAAAATCCAAACTTAGCCTTGTGGTTTGAAATCTTAAAGGTCTTTTTCTGTCATCCCACCATAGAAAATGCCAGTGACCCAGATAACTCTTGCTATTCCAGGCAGGTGTAAATTCCTCGGTGTGTGTCTGTCGGTTCTTCTTGCCGCAGAAAGTGATCTGATAAACGTGCTGGATGTCCCATCTTTGTGGGCGAGGACCATACCACGAGGCTGCTTAGCACTGATTTATCCCACAGGGCAGCTTAAATAGAATGCCAAGGCTCTATTTAACTGGAACACAAACTGGTGTGTGGTGGGAGGTAGTCTCCTAGCTTCATGGCTTTTGTGCTGTTACACGGTTGCTGATCTCTGCTTATTTTATGATGATCTCTACTTCTTGAAACCTGTAGATCTATAATACTGGTAGCAGTAAAATGCAGGTGTGAGTCCTGTTGCCAGAGCATGTGCTCCACGTACCGTTCACAGGGCAAGACTTGCCTGCTCTTTAGGCAAATAAGAATTTAAGCTGGAAATAAAAATGCTCTACTAGTCAAAAGTGACTTGACTTTCCCCTCTTGTTCTCTTGCAGGTATCTCCAACCAGAAATCATGAACTGGCACTTCCCACTCCTCTTTGTTCTCGGGACTTTCACATCTGTATCTTCCCAGTTCAGTTTTTATCCTCTGGAGGAGCTTAGCTCTGATGTTGGAATCCAGGTCTTCAATCAGATAGTGAAAGCTAAGCCTCAGGACAACATCGTTGTTTCTCCTCATGGGATTGCATCGGTCCTGGGGGTGTTGCAGCTGGGTGCCGATGGCAAGACCAAGAAGCAGCTGACAACGGTGATGAGATACAGCGTAAATGGTCAGTGCCCTCTTCCTGAGGTGGTTTCGGGTGTGTTTTGTCAGAATCTTCCTGGCGCTGTTTCGAGATGGCTTTCAAAGTGTGGTAGATTGCATCAGGCACCAATTAACTCTGTTTACCAAAGCACAGAATGGACACACTCGAGTTTAATTGGCAATTTGAGTACCTACACTTGAACTGGCTTCTAAGCAGCTTTGTTAATGACTCCAGGGCCCTGGCTAGAGCTGCTTTAGTCCTTGCAAAATTGATTTTTCCAGAGCAGCACCAGCAGGGAGGCTGCTGTACCCCATTCCAGGCTGTACCCCACATCCCCTAACGTGCCACACCTTAGATAACAGTGCGAGAGACTATTTCTTGTCACCACGTTGAAAACGATGCAAATTCTAACCCGGCAACTGATAATTTTTGCTTTGATGCTCCTCACCTTCGTTCATTTGTGTTTCTGCTGTCAGGAGCACAGAATTGGTAGTTCTTAGACTGCCTTCTTCTCGAAACAGCTGCTTCTGAGTGTCTCTGTGCCTGACACTGCATGCGCCTGTACCTGTACTCCTCTGCCGGTGTCTGCCCCTGGAGAGGGTGTAGGCTGAAGGCTCTCACTGCTTTGCTTTGCTTGCTAAGTAGATTTAAGTGTTTGCCAGCAAGACTTAACATCTTGGTGCCGGCATTCTGCCTTCCTTTCAGGAGCAGGAAGCCCTCCAAGAGGTAAGTGCATGTTTAACTCTTGAGCGGTATTGTCCTGTAACGTTGTCCCGTCTTCATTTGCTTTGCTGTTTCAGTTCTGGGTTTGAAGTACAGCAAACTGATTTGTCAGGTTAAGGTCTAAATGTTGTAGATTGAAATCTTCTCATGGGATAGTCAGCTTTAGGAACATTGGAACGCTCAAAATTTAAATACTTGCAAAAACATTTGAAGCATTAGATCAACTGGTTTTATTTGGCCTGCAGACTTTCTAGTCCTAGAAAGCCTGTGTGCGTGAGACATAGAGGTTCTCAAACTCCTTTGAAGGTAGCCAGTACCTTGCTACAGAGCCTTGTTGTGGGTTGCTACCTGTCTCTTTGCACAGTTCTCCTCTGCTCTTGTTCACGATTGCCCTACAGTCCTTTGGCAACTACAGCAAGTGCTTCTTTGGGATGGTAACAGTTGGAAAGTGTTTAATTTATCTTTAGCTGTCTTTTAATGCGATTTAGCAGCTGGAAGCAAAGAGGAGAGCCAGCATCATGAGACCAGCCAGCTCTCCCTGGACCAGCAGAAAGTGCTCCGTGGACCACCAGTGGTCCACAGAATACAGTTTGAGAACCTCTGTTATGGTATGTTCTCCAAAGGAATTTGCCCCTAATACTGGAGAGTGAACATGTAGAAATTCAAAGAGTGCTGCTGAAAGCAGCCACAACACGTGAAACAGCAAAGCCACCGGAGGCTCTTTCTTACGTGCAGCTACGAGAAAAACTAATTTATTCCCTTCCTATCTCTTATCTCAAGTTTGCCTACGTAAGGAAGCAGCCTGGAAATGTTGCTGCCTAAATTGTACTGGGAAACAGAGGGAGCCCAGTAATAACCGCTGTAAAAACAGCCACCCGAGGATCCCGTTCACGTGTCACGGTTGAACGTGACGTTGCTCGCCTGGCAGTGGCTTCCCTGTGTAGACAGGCGCTCGCTTGTGAGCCGTAGCAACGGGGAGAGCTGGGTATGGTGAACACAGCAGTTCTGCTGGGCTGCCAAACGCCGTCCATCGCGTGTGGTGTCGGAGCTAACAGGCACTCGCTGCGAGCTGCCCTCAGCTCCCGAGGAGCTGGACTGTGAGCACCGGAACCTGCTGCTTTCCCTTTTCCCTTGTCAAAGGCAAGCTCACCTGCTAAGGGATTGACTCCTGCTTGTAGATGAGTTAGCTCAGGACCTAGTCTTTACAGAAGCCAAGATGTGACCCAGACTTTATGAAGTCTAAGATGTGACCCGGTCTTTATGGAAACCAAGGTGTAACTGAATCTTTACAAAGTCTAAGATGGGACCCGGTCTTTCTTTACAAAGTCTAAGATGGGACCTGGTCTTTCTTTACAAAGTCTAAGATGGGACCCGGTCTGTCTTTACAAAGTCTGAGATGGGACCCGGTCTGTCTTTACAAAGTCTAAGATGGGACCCGGTCTGTCTTTACAAAGTCTAAGATGGGACCCGGTCTGTCTTTACAAAGTCTAAGATGGGACCCGGTCTTTCAAGAAACTGAGATGTCACTTGAACCTTACTATAGAAATCTTGACTGCTTCCTTTAGTCTCTGATAAAAAGGAAGGATGATGAGAAAACAACCTTTGCTTTGCACTCTGAGGTCAGAGACCATCTGAGTAATCCTGCAGACCTGTTGGCTCAAGAGAGCAGGCTGAGCCCTCAGGCTTCTTTGTCCCTGTTGCACAACTGACAGGTGACCTGGGCTTATATGGTTTGAAACAGATCTTGGAACAGCTCATTCCTTCCTGTGGAAGAGCAGGGTTAGTAGCTCCACGCTAAGACTTGAACCTCAGTATTCTCTCCAGCACTGTGTGAGGATTCTCATTCTGAGCAGAGGGGCAGGAGGCAGCACAGGGAAGGTCGTGTTTTTGCTGGGAAACAGCGTTTTTCAGATGAGAGATCAGAAATGGGTGTTTTGGATGACCTCTCAGCATGCCTGCTTCGGTCTCCGTTTCTAGCCCAGCACTTAATGCCTGACCTTTCATGTCATTAATACTTGCGTGTAAAGTTAATTGTTTGTTCGTCATCTTATTCTAAATTAAACTTGCTGTTCTTTCCGACTAGGAGTTGGTAAAGCGTTAAAGAAGATAAACAGGCTCATAGTCTCAAAAAAGAATAAAGACATTGTTACAATTGCTAATGCAGTGTTTGCAAAGAGTGGCTTTAAAATGGAAGTGCCTTTTGTTACAAGGAACAAAGAGGTGTTTCAGTGCAGCGTCAAGAGCGTGGACTTTGAGGACCCAAACGAAGCATGTGATTCCATCAACCAGTGGGTGAAAAATGAGACAAGGGGTGAGTACTGGCGAGTGCTTTCTCTGTGGGGTTGAGGATGGTGTCCAAGACCTCTTGGATGGAAATACTGGGGGAAGGTGGGGAGGTGGAAAATGCTCTGCCTTGCAGCTGGAAACTGTCTTGAAGCTGGCATTAGTGTGATGTTTTAGAGTTAGTGGGACAGGAATCTGCAGTCTTGCTGCCCTGGCAGATGTGCCTGTCTGGTGGCCTTGAGGCATATGTGCAGTGTATGTGTGTGCGTGTCCGTCTGGCCATGAGACTGGTGGGGTTTCTCCTGTTCTTTGTCTTCATACAACTGGTGAGAAATCCAAGCAGAGTCCTCCTGGAGCTGTGCTTTCTCAAACCTAAAGGATGCTTTCGGGCAACTCAGACATTTGACTGGGTAACTCAGACTTGGGGAAAGCTGTAGAGCAGTTCAGCTTTTGCTCTTACTGCCCTAAACCCTGGCAAGATACAGCCATGTTCTAAGGAGTCGTGTTTAGTGGAAGATTTCTAATTGACCCTGGCTTGACAGAACTCCTCATGGTTCAAGCCCCTTGGCATCTAGTGGTCAAGCTTAACAGTCTGAAACCAGAGATCATTTTGCCAACATACTCCCAGGTCTGGGTGAGCTACATGTTTGGTTCCTCCTGGAGTTAAAACCAGTGCTTCCTGGATGTGAGCAGTGTGGTAATGATGCTGGACATGCCGTTTGTGAAATGAGGCTGTCAGATTCTTTCTCTGCCACGTCACCAGTTCTGCAAGCGGTGTGCGAACGGGGAGGTGCTTCGGCTGAAACTATTACTGCCTTAACTTAGTCTTAGATCTCCTCACATGCTGGAAAGGGTAAGGCCCTGCTAGTTATAGCATCAGTCTATTGATTAGCAAGATACATTTGCTTTCTGACTATCCCAAAGGTGTACTTTTTGACAAAGAATCCCATTGGCTTTGCACACCTCAAATGTACTGCCCTGTGAGCACGTGGCAGGCATGCTCACAGATTGAGAGTCATATGTCCTTCAGGTTCTTCATGGAAGGTTGGCCAGCGTTACAACAGCAAATTCTCAAGGCTTTCTGTATTTCTTGCAGGTATGATCGATCAGGTTGTAGCTCCAGATGATATCGATGGCAGTTTGACCAGACTGGTTCTAGTAAATGCCGTGTATTTCAAGGGCTTATGGAAATCACGCTTTCGACCTGAAAATACAAAGAAACGTCCATTTTACGGAGCTGATGGGAAGACCTACCAAGTTCCTATGCTGTCCCAGTTATCTATCTTCCGCTGCGGTGAGCTCAGTGCCAAACAAAGGCTGTAAAATTTGCTCTTTTCCTTCAAACTGAAGTAGGGGTGGTGTTTAATGGGATTGCTTTAGGTAGCTGGTGTGGGAGGCTTTGTGTGAGAGAAGCATCTCAAACTGCTGAAGTGTGGATGAACTTGCTGGGCAAGGTACTTAACGGTTGCTTAAGGTTGAGTACTCTGACAGAGTACTTGCCTTATCCCTTTTTTGTCTTTTAAAAAGAAAAATGTGAGAGATTTGCACCCAAACTGTGAACTTTGCCCATTACTTAAGCTTTGCAGTAAGACAGAATCCTTATTTATGGGGTTAGAATAAAGGAAAACGGCCAACAGAAGTAGAACCCTGAGGTTCACCTGGTGATGAGCTGTGTCTGAAAGAAAGATTTCAGTAGAATCAATCTCTATTTCACTGTATAATAAAGAAGTGGGATTTGCATGGTCCCCAGTCCTGCAGGAGCCAGAGGAGCACAGGGGTTACTGTGTTGGCACTTGCAAGGTGTGAACCTGCTCTTCAAATTCAAATTGAGTCACAAGTGAAAAGAAGTTCAGCAGGTTCAGCCAGACTTCCATCAGAGACCGGGAGCTGGCACAGGCCCTTCCATGCACTGACAGAAGTACTTCAGAACTTCAGCGTCACAGCCCTGTGGGGATTTTATTGGTCTAAGATTGGAGCTCTGATAAAAGAACTCCTTTTGTTGCATCCTTCCAAGGAGAGAGCAGTGCTGCTGCCGGGAACTGGCTCCTGAAATGTGTGCTAACTACACGAGATAGGCCTGAGAATACAGCTCGCTATAAATCCAAAAAATCAAACCTTGCTGTGCTTTTAAATGGCTGGCTTTAGTGTCAGTGGTGCTCAGCTAATATTAGTAGACCTGTGTTTAAAGTAAGCAGTGAGAAATTTCTGTGCCAAGCCCATTTATCAGAGCAGTCGTGATGTAGCACTTTGAGGTGACTGCTGGAAGTGTGAGCCGGGGGAGGTGGGAAAGCCTACTGCAGCGTACACTACTATTTATGGAGCTTGAGAGAAGTCCATAACTTCAGACAAGCTTTAGCAAGACTCTTATCTTAAAGGCTTTTGATTTTGACACCGGTTAAAAACTACATTATGTTGGCCCACGTTTAAGCTTGGAAAGCTCTTGAGGCTAGAAAGGAATAGGAGAAATATTGCAGGTAGGACTGTTTAGGTTGGGTATCGCTGGATATCTTCTTTTTTTAACCTTATTTATGCTTGCAAAGGGATCTTTAGAGGTTTAAATTTCATAAGCATCTTAAATCTCATCAGCTAAGTGATGACAAACCCCCCCTCCAGTTCAATACAGCTCAGTAGTAACAACGGTAGCAGCTGAGGGAAGTGGTACGTTGCCATTGGGTGGTTTACCTCATAGCTGAGTTGGGCAACAAGGGTTCTGATCTGAAGGCCCTACCCTGAGAACCACTCTCATAATGAAAGGAAATAAACAGCCAAGCTTGAGACAAATTTCTGCAAACCCAAGTGCAGTTACTGCCGGGTTTGTCGCAGCGTGTGCTCGGCCAAGGCAGGCTGCGTGGCCCGTGGATTAAATTTCTAATGAAGATGTTGATTTTCAGCCTGGGCTGGCAAGTGCAGATGTACCCAAAGAAAAGGGGAAAGATAATAAGATCTTATTACTGTCCAAAAACTTTCCCAGAACGCCTGTCTGTAGTTGAACTGACAAGTTTTCACTTGAAACTCCTATAAAAAGCATTTGTTTCCCAGTCAATGTGCCAGAAATCCCACAGGAACCAAAGGGAACTTGGAGGAGGAGAGGCTTGCTCAAAGACAGTCTTCCCAGCACTCACTGTAGCTCACGGAGGCATCACTGTCTCACCCCTCCTCACTTAACCAGCCTCCTGCACTGCCTGGAAGTGGCTGCTCTCCTTAAAGGGAGAGTCTTGAAGGACTTAAGGACTTCTGCCTTGAAGGGCTTCAGGCTGCTTCCTAATGAGCTCCTTAGTAAGCAGGAAAATGAAGTAAATGCAACAAGCTACTTCAAACAGCAGCTCTTCCAAGAACTCTTGGAAGAAAAAGAGTTTATCCAAAAGATCTCTACAGTTTGGAAAGACACTCTGCTGCTTTTTTTGCTTGCTTCTTTTTGTTTCTCCACGCTCAGTTGGCCATGGTACGGCTGAGATGTGCAGTAGAGGTCAAGCTGGTTCACCGACCCGGTGACTTCTAACGTAGCTGGGCTGCAGAGGCATGTCTGGGAAACAGTCTGCACCTCAAACTCCAAGGAGTATCTTGCTGCAAGGTGTCATCCCGTCTGCACTTTTTGTCAAAGTAGCCTCTGTACAGAGCCCGTGCCACTGCCAGAGGGTTCCTAGCCAGAGAGCAGGCAGCCTGTCCCATCTTAAAACACCCTAAAGCTGTGGGCAGGGCTTTCCTAACACACTCTTAGAGTGGTAGGTGTCTGAGGTGAAGCAGAGATTTAAGGCTGCTTAGCTTTGCTTACCTCTGTGGGTTTTTTCCAGGCACAACAAGTACTCCGAACGAGCTGTGGTACAACATCATCGAGCTGCCCTACCATGGGGAGATGATCAGCATGCTGATCGCTCTGCCCACCGAAAGCACCACGCCGCTCTCTGCCATCATTCCCCACATCAGCACCAAAACGATAGGAAGCTGGATGACGACCATGGTAGCAAAAAGAGTGCAGGTTATTTTACCTAAGTAAGTACTGGTAGAATCTGTTTGTCCTTGGGAAATGTTTTGGGCATCACATCTCCTCTTCCTCCTTCTCTCTTCCCTGCACAATACCCAATGCATTCTTTTTTTGTTGTTTTTTTACTAGATTTACAGCAGTAGCAGAAACAGACTTAAAGGACCCTCTGAAAGCACTTGGTATTACAGATATGTTTGACCAGTCAAAAGCAAACTTTGCAAAAATAACAAGTAAGTTTATTTTCTTTGTGGGATCCAGGGTGGTCCTGGCACGGAAGAAAGTGCTGGTTTACCAGTGCAGTTGTCTGGTTTGTCTTGGATAAGTGTTACCATGACATTAGAGCTGGTTTGTGGCCAGCCAAGCGTGGCTGCTGGCTGCTATTGAACGCTGCCGTGGCTTTTTCCCCTCTTTGTCTTGCATTGCAGCAGTAAATCATGTTGGTCAGCTTCTTAAGACTTGATATTACAACCTGAGGGTCTCAAGCGTTGTCTAAAATCCACGGTGGCACTTCTAACAACACCATGCCTTGGACTGGAACAGATCCTGCAGCATTGCACTGTTCCCTCAACGATGTGTTTAATGACTTTTTTTTTTCTCCTTTCTCTCCAGGGACTAAATTTATCGTTCTGGTTTGGTCCAGTCCCTTAAAAATTAGAATCTGAGAATAGGGCGTAGACATTTTTGACCTCATGACTTTATAATGTCATTTTATTTCTGTTCTCTGCTTCTATTAAACTCCTGGGTAGTTTCTACAGAGGGAACTAAGAAAAGATCCTACCTTGGGCTGGCTTCTTTTGAAAACAAATTCCTGGGTTTCATTGAAAGCAAAGTGCCTTCCCCTCACCTGACATTGAGATAAATGGGAGTGTAACTCCAATTCAGGTGGTGAGGTTTTTTCACTCATTTGTTTAATTAAAACTAAAAAAATCAAGTGAACACTTCTAACAAACCATCCAATAAGAAAACGTAGTAAGTGGGAGGAGGGAGGACTACGATGTTCCTTGTTTCTTCTAATTGCTAACGTAGTGACTGTATTCAAACTATTACCAGCAACATTTTTCACTGCAACTTCAGGATCTCACCTAAAAACTTCAGTTTTTCTTATCCTTGGCCGTGCTGGCCTAGCTGCTGGTTACCAGCTACTCTGGGGCTCTTGTACTTAGCTTTCCTGAAAGTTCTCCTCTCTTCGCCTTGGGTTTTCCAGGAACAGAAGGTCTTCATGTATCTCATGTTCTGCAAAAGACAAAAATCGAAGTTAGTGAAGATGGAACCAAAGCTTCTGCAGCAACAAGTAAGCAACTGTACTGGCAACTCAGATAGTCAAATAGTGGGGACAACTATTATCAGAAGGCTACTGAGCAAAGGTGGCCCACGGTGAGGCTGTTGCAGGAATGTGCTCAGAGTTGATGGATTTTCTGTAACTTCTCAGGAACTTGCCAATATCGATTGGACCATTGGTGTAGTCTTAAGAAATAGAAACAGGCTCCCTTTTAGAGAAGTGTCTTCTTATAGCTAACCCTTTGGCCACCAAGATGATGTTCCTGGCTCTCCAGGTGACCAAGATGACCACATCCTCTGAGTGACAACGCAAGACTCAGCTTTCTGTGGGTCTTGCGGTGGGTTGTGGTGGTTTTTTTTCTGTTGTTTTTTAATTCAGGTCCTCTAAGAATAACAGGTGACCTGTGCAGCTTTACATCTCAAACGGGTAGATCTTCAGGCCTTCATTTCATGTTTCTCGTGCACACTGGGAAACTTCACTTTGCTACACGCTGCGTTGTGGTCCTTGCTTTGTCTAACTTCAAACCTTCTCTTTCTTGCTAGCTGCTATTTTAATAGCCAGGTCATCCCCTCCCTGGTTCATAGTAGACAGGCCATTCGTGTTTTTCATCCGGCACAATCCTACAGGTAAGCAGTGTTTTGATGTACTCTTTTTTTTTTTTTTTTTGCTTAGAAGTTGAATATCAGCTATTTGAAAACACAAGAAGTCTGGGGCCACTGAATAGCTGTTGCTTTAAAAGCAACAATCCTGCAAGTAAATGTTTATGTCTTAAGATTAGATTATTTGATTTGGAATACCACTTGGAGGGGAAAAAAATACAGGTGTTGGCTGCCACGTTAACAGAAACACTCAGAGAATCATAGAATCGTTTTGGTTGGAAGAGACCCTTAAGCTCATCCAGTCCAACCACTCCCACAGCAGTGCCACGGCACCACTGACCCATGTCCCTCAGCACCACAGCTCCACGGCTTTGAAACCCCTCCAGGGATCACGGGGACTCCACCACTGCCCTGG
>JANIJG010007336.1:0-13647 GCA_024611175.1 Megaceryle torquata
GGAGGTGTTTGGTGGGTTTTTTTTTTGGGTTTTGTTTTTGGTGTTTGTGTTTTTTTGTTGTTTTTTTTTTTTTTTTTTTTTTTTTTTTTTGGTTTGGTTTGTTGCTTGTTCTGTTTGGGGATTTTTTTTTTTTTTTAATTTATGTATTTATTTTATTTAGTACCTAAGGAAAGCCTGAGTATTTGTATTAATTTTTTATTCACTTTTTTATGCTTTAGATATTCAAAGTCAGAAGATCGTTATCTAAAATGGAACAGAATCAGTGTAAGGAGCTGAGTGTAGGAAAAGTAGGGAAAATGGCTATTTTCCTTTGGTGCCACTTTTGATGTTTGAGATCCAGCATCATTCACTGCAGCATGCTGGCTAAGATGGTCTTAAAGTTGCTGAATCTCTTCTGTCTGTTGGCTCTGTCAGTTGGAACCAGTCAGCCAGAGCTCCTGATCTATCTTCCTTGTGTCTATTAGAGAACCCACCCAAGAATACAACATTTAAGTTTTAGCCTGTGCTATACTTACAGCTAGACAACATGTACACACAGCTCATGCTTCTGTAAAAAAAAAACTTTTACAAAATCTTCATAGAAACTGAGCCCTAACTTTTAAAATTTGCTCATTTGGTGGCTTTCTAAGACAAAGAGGTGCTTCATTTCTGTGTTTCAGAAGGCAGGAGGTAAGTAAGCATTTGGATGTCTCACTTGTCCTGATAATCACATAGAGGACACTCAGTAAACAGGAAGGCTGTTAGGCTTTTATAGGTTTATGTACTAAGTCAAAATCTGTTTTTTGAGCTTTTGTCCTTCACTGCGTGTAGCCCTCCATTTCCTCTAAACAATAAATTATATGCACCAGGGCATGTTACATTTTTTTAAACTTTTAGTACCTTTTACCTTAGCTTTGAGACTAATTAATTATTTCAGAAATAGGTGTTCTTTATGTTAAATATCTATTATGTAAATATCTGTCTAAACCGATCAATGATAGATAATTTTAGATACATCAGTGATACTGAAGTATCACTGCTTGTTACTATGATTAACAAAACCTTTATTTCATGCCTGAACAATGACAGAGACAACTCACATGAAAAATGTTAACATAGTTCTTATTTGTTTGAGATTTGTCCTTGACTTTGTGGTATATCTACAGGCAGTTTTCTCTGCTTCAGGGAACTCAAGTAAGTGGCTTGTAGAAATCGAAGTTAATTTTTTTTCTCTTTTGCACTAAGCTTTTTGGATACCTTGTACTTGTGGAAATCTAGTGAAGAATATCCCTTTTTGTCGTATAAGTTTCATCTGCAGCCTACCTGCACAAAGATGATTTCTGCTATTTCTGCACCAGTAAACACTCCAGTTAATGTTGCAAACAGACTTTCATTATACCCCTCTTTTTATCCCCATCAACTACATTTTTGAAAAATTTTGCTGTCTGAAAACTGCCATCATTAGTCTCAGCTCAAAAGTTTTCAGGAAGGTTTCAATTAAATGCAATCAGCTATTATGTAAGTGGGAGGAGAATACAAAATTTCCATTACTTTTGTTTTGCATATAATAGCCTGAAAATAGTTACATATATACTTAAATTGTGCTGAAATATGATTTGTACATACAGATCTGCTCATTCTTTCAAAGCTTAGAGTTGGATTTTCTTTCTTCCTACCATCATAATTAAAAACTAAGCTAACCTAAAATCCTCTCAAGTTTTTTCCTGTTTTAGAAGCATTAATATAGAATGGCAGATGGTTTATTCTTTCTATTGTATGGGTGGATTAGAAAGATATTCAGCTGTTTATTCAACAGACTGTATCTATTTATGATTTTAACTCGTGAGTGGATGAAAAAAATTACTTAAGTTTGAATTTCATTTGAAGCAGTATTCTATTGCCAATTAGATGTATGTTTTGCCATGAAACCACGTCACTTTTAAAGAAACATCTCTTAATTCCCTCTTCCTTCAATACTTTAAATTAAAAATTAAATTTTGTTTCAATATTTAAAAAAAAATAATTTATGGCACTTTATTCTTTTGTCATACCCTATTAAGTTAATCGTATTACATCTTCAGTGATCTCCTAACGTGTCAGTGGTATTTCCACAGGAGTGAATATACTTTATTATACTGTACTGGGATACACTATGTCCTGTTACTGACATTTCCTGACAGAAACAGACAAGCTGGTGTATTTCTTGATTTTTTTAGAAAAAATCTTATTGATAGCCACAGTTTAGCAGTCACTGAAATATCCTGTAATTAAAATCAAGAGCTCAGATTTGTATTTGTAATGACAAAATCTGATATTTTGACACTTGATGGAAAAACAGAAACTGAGCACTCCATGAACTAGAGGCAAAGATGTCTTCAAAACCTTTGTGTTAGTTCACAATATTCTAAATTTTTGATACAACTGTTTTTCAGAAAACACTACATTTCATATAAACTTTGAGTTTATTTCTGAAGTGGCATTTATTTTCTAGGTTTACTCTAGTTTGGAAACTTTTTCACCTATGACTTCTTTTGCTGAGGAGGCAAAAATGGAAAGTTTTGATTGTCTATTTTTGTAGCATTAATGTGGAGAAAATAAGTATTGTGTAGTTTTGTTTGAGTTATTTTACCCATACTGAATTCATAATTCTTGGCCTTTGCAAAGGTCACCCTAGAGGCCACACTAGTAAGCTCTTTAGTTGTACATTGGGATGAATGCAAGTGAAGGGTTGTTAACTTTATGATTTCTAATATTGTCTCAATTTTTTAATATGAGATCAGTATAGATGATTATAGGGAGTATTCTACTTATCTGCTTTAAAGTTAATGCTATTTCAATTATTATAGGGGATTGTGGGTATTTTTGTGAGAAAGTGGGTTTGCATTAAGTATTAAAACCTTAATTAATCTTGAATATTTTCTGATATTTTTAATATATAATGTTTACTTATATAACAAATGCATCTGTTTGTAAATCTGGTAGTGTTTTCTTTAATGCCCAATGCATTTATTGCAAGAACAGTATGGTAGTCAAACAAATGAAGGAACCTGTGTCAACCTCTGCAATATATGACCTTGTTCATTTAAGTAATAAGCTGAGAGCACCTTTTTCAAATATTGAATACAAAACCTGTTTATGGAGCAGGTCTTTACCTGGTTTAGCACCAGGCTGCCTTTTTCTTTGCATTATGTCACGGTCAATCCTTATCTTCTGTGTTGGCAAATTTTTTTTACTAATCTGACAATTGTCTTACATTCAACTTTCAGCGCCTTAGACTCAGTTTCAAAACTCTTTCAGTCAGTTGCTGTCCTTGAGCTAAGTGACAGAAAATATTACTTATCTGTCCTTTAATCAGTGCCAGCACCACTTTTCTCAGGAACTTTCTGAGGACATCTCCTACGTAGTAAAAGTAGTTGGTAGATCTTCTGCATGTAGCCTCATTTCTACATGAGGTAGCAGGGCTTTATCCCTGCTCAGTGCTGCTGCAGCCCTGAGTGAACCAAAGGTCACTGTGGTGTTGTTGACTGGCAACACAAAGTTTCTTAATGTGTCCATTAATCTGTCAAATGTTTCTCTGCCTGTTTAAAAGAGAGCTAACACCTTCTCACTGGTAGGCACTGAGCTTCACTTCAAAAAATAATATCTTCTGTTGTCTCAGACAGTTTACAGGTTTTTCTTCTTCTCCTTCAGAGCTATGAGAAGCCATGCTGTTGGTAGTTTCATATTTCTGTTTTATTAATATTTTAGAGTTTTCTTTAGAAGTTTAGTGCACAAAAATGAAATTGTACTTCATGAATACAAATTTACAAATATGCCTTAATGACCCAGACCTTCAAATTAATCTACATTTCAAGTAAAGCTAAGCAGACAATGTTTTCCAGATGTAGTATATTTCTGTAGATCATGTAGTCTGCAGCTCCATTGTTGAAATAGCTCCCACATGTTGGGACTGGAACAGGTGTCTCTCATCACTCAAAGCCATGCAGTGGCATCTGATTTTCAGAGGCTCTAAAATACTACCTTAAAACAGTCTATTTTGTGCAATCTTGCTTATTTTCTTTTATTATCTGTGTTATTATCTGTGTTCAGGACATATATTTCTTTCCTCTGATGGGGAAAAAAAAATTGAAATAAGCTCATGCACTTAGTAAAGTTGTAGGATGTACATGACCAAGTTTACATCAGGCTGCAACTTTTGAAACTCATTTCTGTGGCTACAAATGTTTATACTTGTGGGGTGGGATCTCAGCAGTGCTTCTCTAAGAGTTTTTAATTTCATCTGTGTGATTAGTACTGTTTAATTTTTCTTCTGATGCCTTGTTACTTTTCTAGCTTTCACCTGTGTTTGTCCTTTCTTATGTCACTAATTTCTTTCAATATTCTTGACATCTACAGCAGCTGTCTTTGGTTTGAATGCTCCTTAACATCTGCTGCCTTCTTCAGATTCCCCATTAATAAGTATCTTAATTGCTACATATTGGGGGAGAGAAAAGTAATTGTGAAAAATTATGTGAAAAGTTGTGAATTTTTTTTTTTGATAGTCAAGCTAATCTTTTAGTGAAAAAAAGAATGGATTCAATTTTTTATTTCCTCATTTGCACTGGGATTCCTTATATATAGACAAAACCCAATACTTTCCATTTCTATCTTACTAAATAAATGGGTAATGACCAAAGAGATAAGTTGCAGAGAAAGACTTTTTAACTTTCTTCTGAAATAAACAAGAAAAGGCAACATAGAATGTTAAGAGAAAAAAATGTAAAACATGCAAGGAAAAAGGCATTCCAAAAACCTGTATTAAAGTAGGTGAAGAAATGAAAACCTGAGACATTGGTGTTCTTCCATGTGTCACCAAAAATAAAAGTTACAGTTGTGTAGCATTGGAAGGGTTATATTATCCTGAGATTCTGAATATATAGTTGGTTCTCTGTCAGCTAGAAGATATCAAAACAAAGTTACTACAGATTCTATACAGGGTAGTAAGTTGTTGTGTCAGTGATGGCCTCGGATTTAAGAAATGCAGTGTTCAAAGGGACATGTAGTCTTTTATGAAGCCAGCTAGATTATTTCCATTTGTGTCTGTCTCTCATAACTGATGTAATAAAAGATAGGAGGTTCTTATGAAGCTCATCTAGACTTTGGCCTTTGTCCAGGCCTTTTGTATCTCTCTCTTTAGCTGAGGAGTTCTGTATTCTAGGTCCTTGGGCTTTGAGACCCATATACTTTTTGAAGCCAGGCTTTATACAAATAATTAGGATTAAAAATATATTTTTTTCTTACTTTAAAAAAACCCCTGTTTTTACATTCTGGTCCCTTTTTTCCTTACTGAAGTCTGAAAAAGTGCTCTGAATAGTAAATCTGTAAACTGGACCCAGTCCCTTTTCTTTCCAAGTCAGAAGACATGGGAGATGCTAAGTAGTTTCAACAATCGATGATGAAGGAACAGCTTGAAAGGCCTGGTCCTATGGGATAGTTTTATGTTACATAGATTTTTTTTTTCCTGTTGTTTCTGTTTGTTTGTTTGGTTGGTTTTTTGTTTTGTTTTTTAATTAAGAAAAAAAAAAAGAGGGAAAAATACAATAGTTTTAGAAAAAGCCTACCTGTGCTACCCAAACTGAAGCTCAAGTTTCAACAACCAAGTTGACAAGGTGGAGATGGACTCCTTTTATTTTTATCTGACTCAACCAGCTCTATGGAAACCTTGTTCCAGAGGTTTTTGGAGTCCCTTATTTTCTCACAGGGAATATTTCCATTCACGAGAGTGCAATTTACATCAGGACCGGTATATGTATCATTGCATATGTTCCCTTTTATCTATTAATAAACCAGGTTCCTGTTTGCCCTGAGAGAAAGTAAGTCCATGAATTTCACACATTCACTGAAAAAGGTCAGTGTAATATTTTACAGAAGTGCAGGAGCACAGTTGCAAAGAGAAAAGGAATGGTAAAAGTCTGGGAATATCTATTTCATAATAGTGCTGTGGTTTGAGCAACATGTTTGACAGGTATCCGTGTGCTAAACAATTTGTCTCTTCAGAATGTTTGCAAAGAAGTAGCATGGCTGATGCATTTTGTGAACCCACTGTGGTTGCTTTACCTTGTGAGAATCCACTTGGACATGCAATACGAGGTCATGAATGAAGAGTCCTATCTGATAAACCTTAAAGGAAAACAAAACGAACAAAAAAACAAATACTGTTTGATTTGCACCCTTGGAAGGTCTAAACTCTGTGAGATGTCATTTTAAAATATTTCCTATGTTTTCTTTTACTTAGTCTCAATATGTCAGGCTCAGCTAAACGAAGAACTAAATTAAAACTGTCATTTCAGCTCATAAATAACAGATGTCTCACCCATTTAATTATTTATAGTCTTGAATCTTTCAAAAATGAAAATGGCTATACACATTTTTAATGTAGTTCTTGGTAATTTGCTGCATGAATGATAAGATTCCAGATAATCCCCACACACAAACATGAAAAATAAAACTTCGACTGATTTGCTTATCTTATGTGACTGCTTCTTCAATCCCCTGTGATTCTTTTTTTAAAATTAAAATTTAAGTGAAATCTAATCACAACAAAATGATGTTCATATACTTGCATTAATAATTTATCTGCTAGAGATTGCAGTGTAGGTAGTATGGACATTAGAGTTTCATTTGCTGCCTGATAATCAATGATTTCTCTTTTTGGTAAGATTCATCTTTTCATCTGTGAACTGTATTTGAGTGGATCACAAGTCTGAAATATTAATGTGCAAAAAAATTGAGACAGTGGCAACATTAAAAAAACCACCTCCCAAAACACCAAAACCTACTCTCCCATATTCCTTAGATAATGATAAAATTATGTCACTTGGCTTAATGACTTATTCTCTTTTTATGAACATATCTAATCTAGAGAAAGATTAATTTATTTGGTTAATAAAGATTCACTGGCAGAGCACACAAACCAAACACACAATTAGTGAGCTGAAAGAGGAAACAGAAAAGCATTTGTAGAGAAACTATGGGGGAAATAAAAGAGTGGGAGTTAGCATCTTGGAAATTTGCAGACTGCCAAAAGGCTTAGAACAATGACTAAAGAAATTGTATTGCTCTTTGGTTAACAGTGTGTTCAGGAACACAAAATCTCTTTACATTCTGCTAGTATACAGCAATATCCAACAGCGGATCGTGTAATTCTAGTTGAAATTAGCTTTGAGATCCAAAATGCTTGGAGATCAAAAGAGTTGCATACAAAAGTCTTTGATAGGTAAGGCAAAGTGCTTACATAAATAAAAAGAAGGAAACCTGACTCTACCAAGTTTCTTCCAAGAAGGAATGATTTTGTTACTTCTAATCAGGTACAGCAGCATTTATTAGCTAGACAGTTGTTAACAACCTTTGCAAGCATAAATCAGTATGGATCCTTTGAATTAATAGTGTTGCTGTACATTGTACCAGCTGAAGTTCAAGTCCAGTGTTTTCAATCAGGAGCTGCTCCTTCGGGAGACACTCTGCCACTTAAAATGGAGACATTTTTCCAGTACTTGTCCATGAACCTGCAGCATATTAAAGACAGTCACAACATTTTACCAGCTGCTGGATTACACTAAAGAGAATTAGAAAAGCACTGTAGGACTGTCTAGCTATTTGGTGGTTCTCCAGGCTTTCATATTTGCCAGAAAGAATTGTATGTTTGCAGCAGTCTTTCATTATGACGCACATAATGAGTGTCCTGAGAAGCTCTGCTTTTGAGGGGAAGGTAGACTGCAATCAGGGTTCATGGGAAGCGACAGGTAACAAATCCAGGGTGGAGCTGATTGGAGCTAAGCATTGATATTCCTTTTGACAGAGAGATGGGGCTGAACAGTTTGAGGAGAGAGAAGCATTCAAGGAGAAAACAGAACTGCTGTGGCCTGAGAGATAAATAGGTAAAAACTTTCCTGGCATGTTCAGTAAGGCTTGGGTGTATAGGGTAACCAAACTGTGGCCTTCCTAAGCATCAGAAGCTGAAAGCTATCCAGCAGTGAAGAAAAGCAAAAGAAGCAGGCTGTTAAGTGACTACAAAAATTACAGTCTGAGTGCTATGAGGAAGGGAGAATTGCCAAGGACAGGAGAAAGTTGTAAAGTCAAGGAGTTGAGGACAGCTGAGGAGGACAAGCCGGGCCTGGCTTGTAAAAGGCCAGCTTATATTTTTAATACAAGTGACTGGAATACCCACATAAACTGATTAAGACTTCCTTGTCACTTAGTAAGCTTGAACCTCTGTTGGTGAATAAATATATAAAAGCACTTTTATACATTCCAGGTGATGGAGCCAGGAAAATCAATCTTTTGCAAATACCACCCATCCAAACTGGCTTCCAGCTCAGTGTGTTTTGTAAATATTATGTCAACATGATACTGCATAACAAAGGAAAAAGAGTATACTGGCATCCATTTTCTCAGCTGCAGGGAAATCTAACCGGCTATTGTAATTGCAGAAAGACAAATCAGTTACAAACAGATTTCCGTTCTCAGTTTACACTGTTTAAGGATCAACAAAAGGTAAGTATAATAATGATTTAAAAAAATCTAATTTAAGCCGTGGCGTTGTCCATTCAGTGATGTTTTGCACCAGTGCAGAATTACATATTGCAGCTCTTTACTGCCCTTTGCAAACTTTCTGGAAAATATTTTCCATCATTTTGACATTTCATTTAAAATGAAATATAGAAGATATTAGAAATTCATGTTCATGACGGGTATTATTTGTTTGACTTTGAAATATACAGAGAGCACTCATTAATGCACAGTGACTGAAGTGTTACAGGGGTGTGAGTCTGCATATTCATGGGATGCTTCTTTACTCCACAAAAAAGCATTGCAGAATCAGAGTGCCCTTTGATAGTACTAAAAATCTGTGTGCAGCAATGAATAATTTAAAAAGGGGCCAGCTGAAATGACCTTCACAATATGTATACATGTATGTGTGTATAACCAAGAATGGTAGAATGTGAACAACTCCACAATGTCTTGAAAGTTGCTTCCATTTACATGTTCAGCACAGAAATTCTTATCCAAACTGTTATATTCGTAGAGGTATATCTATATTTTAGCCATAAGACCAGGATACATATTAAGGGACTTGTACAAATGTGCCTCCTGTGAATGCTACTCCCAACAGGATAAGCCAGGACAAGAACACTGTCACTATATTTGATCTGCAAGTCAGCTAAGAGATGTCTTCTTTCCAGTCAGCTTTGTGGAGTGCCACTTGGGGAATATGAAGGTATTACATCCTAGAGCTGGAAAATGGGCAACTGTAGATTTATACTCAAATACAAACTGAGAGCTAATAAGGTGGAAGTACCTGCTGAATTTGATTCTTTTTTTGTAAATTTTTTTTTTCAATTATTTGACAATATTTATTTAGTTCTAGGCTTTTAACATGAAACAAGTTGTATTTCTTTTATATTGGAGAGGAAACCAGGACACTGAGTGGTTTATTAAAATTCCCATATATGACCAGAACAGTGAATAAGTTATACACTGAAGCAGTTATGCATGCAACAGAGTATTGATTGGCAACTTCTGTTTATTTGCCATATAAAGATAAAATCCATTTGAATTGACAGTTGCTTTCCTGTATGTGTTAAGTGCTGTGTAAAGGACTACTTTCGATATTTTTTTATTACTTTATTAACTGTTTTACAAACCAAACACACATTGCAAGTGTGGTGAGGAAGGCATTTTAATATTTTCTTTTTTTCATAGCACTTGTTTCTTAAAGAATATATTGTTACTGAGAGATGATATTTTGATTTATACAATTTCTGATGTGGGGTTTGTAAAAAAATTGTATTGAGCTTTGGGGTCAGCTGACTTCTATATTAACACAGTAACGAACTTTAGTATATAACTGTAAATCCTTCATATCTGTGATCCTGAGCCTGCACCTGTGGATGCTGAAGTGAGTGGTGTAGCCTCTGTAGTCTCTGTAAAACTGAAAGCTACTTAGTTGGAAGTTTGTTTATACAGCTGGAAGAACGACAGGCTTTCTTCCTTTGCTGAGGTGTTATTACTTTTCTTTTGAGAAAGTCCTGAAACTCTGACCCATTGAAGGGGAAATTCTACTTGTAACTGATCAGTGCTAAAAAACCCCTTCTAATTCTGTTTCCCCTCAACTATCAACACTAGAACTTTGTTAATTCCCAGAAAAGTGTATGAGGCATTATTTGTAAAGGGAATCAACTCAAGATGGTGACACTTCTTGTTCTTTGGTCCTGAAACTTATATTTAATCATAGTGAATCTCATATTGTTAATGAGGCCCAGACTTCATACTACTTTTGTACTGATGTTTGCCTGTGCAGTCAATGAAAGTGCACGTGACTAATTCAATTATTAACTGCTTACATGTAATTGTTAAATTTACATATGCAATTGTACAGTTAGGCAATACCCAGGTTTTAGTAATGTAGATGACTTTTGTTGATGTGCATCTTAACAGCATCTATATAAATCTAATACAGAATAAGTGATTGTATCATTAGAAGGACGTAAATTCCTTCTGAAACAGGATTAGTAAGTAGATATCCTGTTAATAGGAATATACTTTTTTAATACCTTATGAAGAAGTAACTGTTCTGATCTGCTTCCCGGTCTAGCTTGTACCATCTGGGACTTTAGCTCTTACATAGTATTTGTAGGGTCCTCAATAACTGCTGGATACAAGAGAGTCAGTAGAGAAGAGGGAAACTTGTATATATCATCTGTCTGAGATGTTGGAAAAAGTCAAAGGTTAAAAAAATAATAATCTAATGAGTGAATCAGCAACTAACATCCACAGACCAAACCAGCTGATTAAGTTGATAATCCTTTCTCATGCTGAAGTGTTTCAATCTTAAGTAATTGTATAATTTTGTTCAAATTTAAATAAAATAATTTTACAACTTCCCTTTGATATTTTCCCCCTAAATTTAGTTTCCAGTTACAATTGTCACAAACCTTACACTTCTGAATGCTAGTGCTAGATTGTTTTCTCATGCAAAGTGATCTCTGATCAAGAGCAACTGATTATGTACCTTCACCACATACATCAGGAGGTTGATTATGTGAAAACTCATGAAGAATTACAGTCAATGCCAATCACTGTCTAGCTGAAGGTCATATTTTACATTCCTCTACTGTCTTTTTTTTTTTTCTATACTAATCTATAAACCATGTAATGAAACCTTGGATACATGTTCTTAACATAATGTATTTATGCTTTCAACTACTGTTTTAGCATGCAAAACCAGATCTCTGTTCTTGTTCAGCATGCTATTTCTATAATGTTTATTGATACTGGAGAAAGAAAACACTAAGAGCCCCAGGATAAGGAGTGTTTAAAGCTGAAGAGTGATGCTTACAATTATTCCTGTTTTGTGCAAGGTCTGCATGTGGGTAGTACAGAGGGGTGTATCTATTCTCACTGTAATTCCCATTTTATTAGTCACATTCATTGTTGAGTCTGCTTTGGCTATTTTAGCATCTGGATGGTGTCAGCACTGCAGATGATGCCTTGAGTGGTTAGTGCCATCCTTGTGTCTCGGGAGCATAGCCTACTGCCTCAAAATAGATTGGTTATGAGAACGATTTTGTTCAAATATCCTTTTGTCGGGTCTATAACTTTTCTGATTTACTTCATTTACATTTAACATATCTGAGTAATTGCTAGCTAGTGATTGCTTTGTATTAGGCTTCCGTATAAAGCAGTTATGTATCTGGCAGATATATGTGATCAACAAACACTTTAATAAGCTTGATCAATAGAAGCATATCTTTGAAATCATACACCAGCTATGGAAACAGCTATGCAGGATAGTAGGCCAGTGTTAACTCATGAAATGTTTGCCCAGTTTTGCAAACATGAGTTGGAAAGCCAAAAAAATGCAGAATAAACATTATTCCCCACCTCCAAACAAAACTGTATAGAGACTTACAGGCTTTTTTAATTTTTTGTATAATGGAACCTGAGATCCATTTGAATTCTGACTGACTGCTACTCTAATATATTAGAAAATGTAATTTTTTCTCTTTTGATCTATTGCAGATTTTATTTCTTAGGATTCCGAATGATCAGATACCCAGTCACTGATTCCCTTTATTAGAAGGGAAAGTATACCAGGAGGTAGAATCTATTTGGAGGTACCCATCATATTTGGTTATGCATGCTCACAGATCTGTAGTACACTAGTGGTGATGCTCTAAGAAATATTTTTTCCAATGCTCAATAAGGGAGATTAAAATATTTTTCTGAAAAGTCAAAATTTCATAGGAAGGGTCATATCCTTATAAATTCTAGGTATACCAGGTCACATGGTGTTACTCAAAGTACACTGTGAGAGAAATAGTTACGTATTTTTTTGTGGGCCCAAAAGTCCTCAGAAATACAGGCTTTGTTCTGCTTCAGCAGCCTTCCCAGATTAATCCCCAAACTCTTCTCCTGCAGTTTTTTTAAGTAAACTAGGATTTTGCCAATGCAAAACATTTATATTTTTATTGAGGTATATCCCAAAATGATTTATGACAGTCTGATTCTTAGCATTGATTCAGTGAAGAATCTCTTATTAATATTTAATGCTGGTATGAAAGGGTGGCAGAAATAATATTTCCCATTTATTAACTTGTATAGTGAAATTTAAGCTATTCATTTAATTATTTGATTTGCATAACTTAGATGTAACAAGTCACTGTGGTAAAGAGAGTGGTACCATAGTGTGGTCTCTTTTGGGGCTGTCAGTGTCAGTCAGTAGGACAATAGATATCTCTGTTCAGTCTGGAACTGAGAATTCAGGATTATGGATTTCTTTCACATTAGCTGTTCCCAGGATTCCAGTGTACCTAGCCCCAGTATCATAGCTTCATGGTTTGAAAAATTACATTGAATTCTTAAGCTGTGTATGGAGCGAGTACTATTGAAATAATTATTTTCTTTACTTGAAATGTATTTATTGTATTTTTTGTATTTATTTTATATTTCCTTTTAACTTGAATTGCACATGTAATATTTGTGTTGTATTATTCATTCACACATTCACTAATAAATCTAGTGGTCTACCTTGGCCAGAACATACAGATATATTTTGCTAGATGAGATTTTACTAAATGTCCAGTGTTTTTAATTTTTAAATGCATGTAATAAATTCTGTAGGAAGCTCATGTGCCCTCAACTCTTAGTATTTTCTTTGAGTGTTCGGAAAATCCTTCAGTTTTTGTAAGTGGACCTGCTTGGCTAATTAAGTTGATCTGAGCTAGCCAGACTTATGATATCACTGCACCCTGGTCTGTGAAAACTCTGCAGTATGAATCTGAAGTCTCACACTAAATTAATCTTTTCTGAGTCCCCACCCAAAGAAAATTTGCAAATTTTTAAGCAGATGTGCATTATCTACTTAGATCCATGTCTAGCAAGTTCATTGCATAGGACAGCATTCTCTTTTGTGTCATCACACAGTTATTTGGGTTGGCTTTCTTTGTTATGCAATAACTTGTGCAAACATGTCTCAGGACAGTGAGATTAAGTTTGTCTACAGTTAATTTCTGAACAATGTTTTTTATGTCTAGACATGTTTGGGAGTAGATTAACTTATACAATCCAGTGGGGTTCTATAAATTTCCTCTGGACCCCTATGATGTTTGTTTAGATTCATATCAACTA
>JANIJG010007336.1:16497-36854 GCA_024611175.1 Megaceryle torquata
ATAATTAAAGGACATCATCAGGGCATATCAAAGATTGTCATGTCCAACAATAAAACATTGTGTATGAGCTTCTGAAAAATCTAACTGTGAATATACAATAGATCTACTTTTTTTTTTTTTTACAGGATTAAGTAAGTCACGATAAAAATATTTTTTGACTGTTGAGAAAACAAAATCAAAATATCTAAGTAAGAACAGTAAGCATGTCATTAAAACAGTTGCATTGTTCAGTACGTTATTTCATCAAAAATTATTTATTTATTGGAATTTAGGTCTGTTGCTTCTCTACATGCATATACTTTCTGACTTCATAAGTGCACTCATCAATTACACTTTAAAATTAGTGATTATGTCAGATGGCAGATCAAAGACTCTCAGTGATGTTTTAGTATTACCTACAGAAAATGGGTAAGATAAGAAAAACTTTGCTAGGTTAGACTGAAGACCTATCTTGTTCATCAGAATTTTTTTTCAGAAAAAAATATAGAAAGACCCTGAATGAGAAAGAAGATAATATATTTGATTCTTATTCAGCAATTGTGGGCCACTCAACAGATTTAAGCAGCTGCACAAAATCCTAACTCAAGCCTTTTTTGCTTTGACTCAAATCCTTCTAGAGAATGATTTCACAATTTAGGTGATATTTAAAGTCATCTTTTTCTCTTCCATAGTCTAATACAATACTTGACTGTCATCTTTACAGTATGTATTGTGGGAGACAGATGGAAAAAGCAGCAGTCATTTTTCTATTTGAAGCTAGAAATGCCTTAAAAAATTGCTACATATTTTGATGAAAAGTGAGTTCAAATCATATTATATCCAATACTTTTAAATCTTACCACTTTGGGCAAACATTTAAGAGCAAATAAATTGATATGCCTTTCTGTTTAAAGCAAAAAGAAGTTTAAAAGCTTACAAGTTTTTCCTTTTTCTCTGTGTGTGCTAATATTTCTTTTGGGAAAGGAACTAGAAAAGTAAAAGTAAATTCCCATGACATGGTTGTTTTGTATTTCAGTAAATACACTTTTCTTGGTTTTAACCCAGCTTTGGTTCAGTGAAGTGAATGCTGTAAGAATACACATGAACATTGCATGTCTGCTGTTTTCAACTAAGATCACTGAGACTTCTGAAATCGGACTTCCCTTCCTGTTGCTCATGAGATATCCTGTAATAACAGATCTCTAGCTTGATTTTAGATGTTTAATTTTTTATGTTTCAGCAGTCCTGTTAGAAAATGCTGTTTATTTCAAACTAAAATTCTTAGTAAGAATGTAAGTCTTCTAAAAGAGAGTTTCTTAAATCCACAGTGCAACTTTTGGTGAAAAGCAGAGTGAAGTGGTAGACCACAAGGCAGAGCAGTCAGTAGCTTTCCAGATAGGATTCTAATATACAGGCTCTGGGATCAAAATATTATTTCTGCCTTGTTTAAAAATATTTAAACAAAATCTCCCCATTCCAGGGAGAACTCTGGGGCTATGAGGCCAGTTTTGGTGTTTATAGATTCACTGAAGGAATGATTCATCTGACCTACTCTAAATGTTTACTTTAGGATGAAATGAATTACTAGACTCCATTGACTTTTAACTAGATTTCTATTGATTATGAAGGGAGCCTGGGGTGAATAGTCTGTAGCCTGTAAGAGAATTTTAAAGATATTCTTAGATAGCTTTAATGTATGACCTGCAAGTAACAAACTGGATATTTATTGTGTAAGAAACATGATGCATTTTAAATAATAAATCTCCCATTTCCTTAGATACGAAACCCATGTAAGTATCAAGGGATGTATTGTATCTATTGAAACATTTTTAATTCAGAAGTGGCCACCTGATAAAATACTGACTGAATCAAGCCTTACTGTTTCATCCATCCTCTGACCTGCTTCCCAGTATCTTCTAGTCCTGCAATCCTCTTCCATAAGGTAACTGAAATAAAGATTTTCATGACATGGACACACTTGTATGTTGGTAATATAAGGGGAAAGCCTGTATACCTTCAGCTATGGAGTAATACAGTGCTTGCTCATATTCTGCCAAAGTGGGCTACCACATTTGGTCACATAACAGCATGGTCAATTCAAGTGGTACCTTTACTTTATTCAGAAAAGCTTATAGCAGATTTTGTCCTGGTAGAGAAACAGTAGACACTATATTGATTTTGGAAGAGACTGGAGGATGAATGTTGCTGAAACAACATTGAACTTTTTCATTGGATATGTATACCTGATATTACAATTGTTTACCCTGTATTCCATCTGTCGTTATAGACAACAGTTGTTTTTTAATCATTTTATTCAAATTACATGACAAAACTAAGTCAACAGAATCTGCCCTTGCCTTTTTTCTTTCATGAAGTTAAATTGATCAAGGACCAAAAAGACACACAATTAAATGCAATCTTATTCTAAAAGTGCTTTTGAAAATAGATATTTGTTTCCATGACCAAAGTGTTTGCCTGAAGCCCATGCTAAACATAATCTGAAATTAAAGTCTAGATAGTTTCTTTCTTGCTGAGATAGGAATTCAGTAACACTATTAATAGTTCTTGCTGCCTTATAGCCATACTGTAAAATTATAAACTCTTTTAAATGCTTCCCTTGGCCCATAAATACATAACACAATCTGACTGTAAAGGCATTCTAGTGAATGAAAATTCTTTTTCACTAGATTGTATATTGTGAACGAGTAGATTGATGTAGATTGTATGACTTTAAACATCTGTACCATTATGTAATAAGTTAGAACTCAAAAGAAGAAGAAAACAGTGTTAAGGGATAGAAAAATAATAGAATCAGCAATGTCAGAGAAAGGAATATGCATTCTGTGTAGCTTTCTTCATATTCTTCACATTATTTAAATGCAACACTTAATAGAGATTCTATATAATAAATGCAATTCATTTAATCATTGACTATGCTAATATCAAAACAAATCCTCGTTACAACTCTGAATCACAGACCCACTGGGATGTATCAATCTATCTGCCTCAAATGCTCTCAGAAAAGATGGCCTTTACAAAGTGCCTTGAATATTAATGAATCAAGCCCTGAATTTTGCAAAGCTAGAGCAATTGGAAGCAAACATCATCCTTGACTACCATATCTGTTCAGCCTTAGAAGTCTGTTCTCACTAAATGTGAATTTGACTCCCTGAACATTGTTTATGACCTAACATCATTTACTCTATAAAAAAAATTAGTGCCTTGCCCTCCTGATGCTAGGATCTACCTGTGTATCTTTTCCTAATATAATTCCAGTTTTCAGAAAGGCAGGCATAAATCATCTAATTTTGTCCAAAGACATTGAGGAATCCTTCCCTGGCAATGGCCAAGACCAATAAGTGTTCCGATCTTAAAGAACACTGGGGAAGTTAAATAGAAAGAAGGGGATACGCTGGTCTCATATACTGGGTCTGCTGTGCTGCTACAATATGCTTAGGGGAGAGTTTGATGTGGAAGGAAAAGAGAGGAAAAACTGCAGATGCATAAGCTTCTAAGGTGCTGAGGAATAGCAAATGGAAAAGCATATAAGAGACTTCCATCCCAGTCTCATAAGATGTAAAAATCATTAAATGGCAGCATGTTATCAAAGTATTCTTCACTGTCATGTTGCTTCTGTGAACAGAAGTGTTCATTACTGCCAAAATGACAATGGTACTTCAGACAGAGCAGGGCTATGTGATAAGCTTGACCAAAGTCCACACAGGGTGAAGGAAACTGCATCCCTCATTACACACTGAATTTCACATTGCAGAGTTGTTTCCTGATGGTTTCTATCTTCCTTCCTATGATCAGCTTGGGGGAATAGGTTTTTTTTTTAGATGTGGTAGTTTGTGAGGAGGATTCACCCTAGTCTGGGAAGAATTTATCTGTGCTTAAAACCAGCTATCTTACTAGATTTTTGATGGCTTTTTTGCAGCCATTCTTTTTTCCTTGCTTGTTCATTTTTGCCTTAGAATGACAGCCCTGTCTGAGATGTAAATTAGATGCAAAGAAAGTAAAGCATAATTTCTGAATTCCTGACTGGCAAGAAGAGTGATAACACAGAGGGTAAAAAAGTTTCAAGGGCTGTGACATTGGGAGTCTTTTGGGGCCTCTGTCAGTACTTCACAGTGTTAGCTGACAAGTATGCAAATCTGATTGTCCTAGCCTTTGGTCCTCAATCTGGACAGAGTGCCTGGTAAATAAAATAAAAATATCCAGTTTCTCTGTGTTTGAGTCATGGTAGGGTTAAATAATCATTGATCTTCCTGCTCTATGTAGGGTTTCATATTGCATTAATCTGTGTTCAGCCTGAGTACACAGAGAACATGTGCTCTATGTAAAACATTGATCATGGATGACAAAAGTGTCTGATGAGCAGGGCTGTATTATTAAAAATGCAAGATGTAATTGAAACAAATCTGCCCTCGATGAAGTCATACAAGTGCAAAATAAAAGCTGCTGATGTAAAAATTCACTTTTTTTAAATTGTTCATTTATAACCACAGTGTAGCAGAGCCAAAGATAATACTGATAAGACTGAGGACAGAGGTTCATTGAATGATCTTACCTAAGTATCACATGTATAGTGGAAATCTATCCCACTGCACGAGAGGCAGGATCTGAAATTTTCCTGATCAGTAGTTCACCTGTATGAAAGCTACAACTGTTAATGGATTTTTTGTAATCCCTTCAGCTTTCCAGTTTTGTTATCATTAATCTTTTGTGTTATTAAGAGGCCTGAATCAGGATACAGTTACAGTAGACAGTTATACAACCACACATGCACTCTCACTGGGTTTTGCGGGAGAGCTTACCATTACAGTGAAAGATGAAAGGGCTGGAAGAAATATTCTTTGAGAAGCAGCTAAGGACTTTGGGTTTACTTTATCTGGAGAAAAGGAGACTGGGGGTGACTGAATTGCTCTTTGCAGCTTCCTAAGATGGTGGAGAGGGAGGTGCTGAGCTCTTCTCCCTGGTATCCAGCGATAGGACACATGGGAATGGTTCACAGCTGCATCAGGGAAGGTTTAAACTAGACATTAGGAAGCATTTTTTACTGAGAGGGTGGTCAAACACTGAAACAAACTTGGTTGATGTCCTAAGCCTGTTGGTGTTTAAGAAGCATTTGGACAATGCCCTTAAAGACATACTTTAATTTGATCAACCCTGAATTGGTCAGGCAGTTGGACTAGATGATGATTGTAGGTGCCTTCCAACTGAAATAGTCTATTCTATTCTAGCAAGCATATTAGAAGTCTTCAAAGAAAAGAGACAATAGCAATTAATCTGCTAGGCCAGCTGTCATAGTTGACCCTTAGCCTAATCATCTGGCATCATTCTCCAGCCCTCTGAGCAGGTGAGGTGTTTAGGAACAGAGGAAAACAATGATATTGCTTGGTTTCTGTGGTGCTTATGAAGAATCTTTTCCAAAGATTTCCAAAGCCCGAAGATGCTTCAAATTTGATGAGCAGATACGGCAAGACAGCATTCCTTATTGAAGCTGGAAGAAACCATCCAAGACACAGCACAAGACGATGAAGGCAGAAGTACAATTAATTAATCCATGTGTCTGATTGAGAATGCAGCAGCATCTTCTGTGCATTTATTTATTTATTTATTTTCTTTCTAGTAGAGAAAGGTGGTGTTGCAGTATACAAGACACTGGAAGAAAAGAATCTGTAAAATGAGTTTGACTGAGAAGATGAATAGGAAAAATAGGTCCTGGTTATGTTACATAGAAATAATATGCAAGACTGTCAAGTATCACAGAACAGTTGTGCATTTCACTGAAGATTTTCTGGACTGAATTAATTCATGTTCAAGTCAGTGGAAGGTCATAATCTGGTCATTTTTGTGTGTAAGAGCAACACAGCATTGTAGTTACAATCAGCATTGTAGCTAAAACTAATTAGCCAGCTTTCCCTGCTATTGCTGCAAAATAATTTATCACTTTTTGCCTATCCTCTGGTCATGTTCTCTGATTTGGTTTCAGTGCTACCACAGCAATACTATTTGCAGTGGAATGTGACATACTGCAATTAAAACTTTTTTTCAAAGGTAATACACAACTTGCCAATTAAGAATATCCACAAACACCAGCAGATGTTAACTCCTTCCTACTGAGGAAGTCAATCTCAGACATTTCCCATTTTTTGAATACTTTTCAGATTTTCTAATTTTCCATACTCCATCAGAAGAAGAATTCTTTAATTTGTAATGGGTGCAGCCATGCTATGTTATTTTAACAATACCTAATGAAATGCATAGTCAGTTTACTCTGTCAGCATTATTCATTATGACATTTTTGCCTTCATATCCCTGTATTTTCCCAGGCTTTAAGTGAGTTGGTCAGCAAATGAGCGATTTTTGTTTGGTTGGTTGGTTTAGTTTTGCTTGTTTTGTTTTGTTTTCTGTGATGTAATTTCCCCTGACTAATGTGTTGTTACTATTAGATTCAGTCTGCTATTGTTACAAGGCAGCTTGAAACCAACAAATCAAAACCTATTGTGGAAATGAAAAGTTACAATTCCAGAGTACAATCACATCTTCTGAGCTGAGTGGAGGTTTTGTGGGTCATTTTTGTTGTTGCTGTTGTTGTTTTATTTAAATTTGCAAATAATTGGTTTGATTTAAAATAGTTTTTGTTCATATCACTTCGGTGGTCTCAGTTTGTGTGGTTGCCCTTGAGATCTGTCTGTGAAGTTTTCTAGAAGGTTACTGCTTTTATTTTAATTCCTTTGTACTTGGCATATCCTAAGGGTGTGCTCTCTCTGTAGGAAAGAAACATCCTACAGCATCATAAATGAGATTGCCATTTGACACCAATTCTTGGATGGTTTCCAGTATTGCTTACTTAACCAAATAAAATTATTCTAGGATCAGAATCCCCAAACTTAAGTGCTCAGGTTACGCTTTCTTTCAGAATACTGAAGTAATAGCTTATTTAGGAATTTAAAATCTGAATCAAACATAGCTATATACTGAGCACATTGTCAGTATGATACTGAATATTCCCTTGGTTAGTTGGGGTTAGCTATCCCGGCTGTGCTTCCTCCCAGCTTCTTGTGAAAATTAACCCCGTCCCAGATGAACCCAGGACACGTATCTTTCACAACTGAAGTTCTGTACACTTTTAACTCTTAAGCACATTGTGTAGAAGAAGCTTCCTTTTAAAAGAAGAGCTGGGGGTAGCTGGAATTCCAGGAGGTCACAAAGTTTTTGAACATCCAAAGCATTATGCCTCCAGCTAACTGTATCATGACAAAGCTGCTTGGTCAAACTTGGAGGGGTGCTGGAGTCAGTGGACTGAATGATTAACATCAGCTGGAGATGTGGCTGAATGGAATGTTTTCCAATGCTCTCTTCTGCCAAAGTGAGAATGCAGTACATGGTGCAGAAATACTCTCTAAATTTCTGCATTGACTCTATTTTGCCCATTTGGCTTCCTGAGCTAACTCATCCATTGCCGTGGTAACCTAAATTGTCTCTACTTTTAAGCCAGACAGCACATGTTGATGGTAATCCCCTTGTGCCTCTGTAACAACTCAGAATGTTAAGTGGGGAGATCAACTGTTTATGCTCATACGCCCTCTCCTTCCCACCCCTTTGTCCACTCCTGCTGGAGTGGATACCATATGTAGAATATTCAGAAATATTCCAACATATGGCTAAGGACAAAAGAACTAGAAACTCTCTGCATATAGAGAGTCATGAAATTTATGAAGCTAGTTTCTACATTCCATGTTCTCAGTTTCTTCCATCAGCTGCTTGGAGGATGGATGACCTGAATCATGAAATGTATTGTACACAGGTAGCCATATTGTTAAGCATTAACCTTAGTCTTTTCTGGTACTAAGATGTCTTCTATGTGAAGTGAGCTCAGAGCTGTTCTGCAGAGACCATTCCATTAAATTATATTTATTTTAAAAACTACATGTTATTTTAAGAAACACAATTTAGAGCAAGCGTTTGTAATGCTTGCTATATTATTTTGTAGTATAATACTCTAACCATCTGAGTGGATTTCCTAGATAATTCTATAATTATGTAATCGCGGTTTGGGAATGCCCTGCAAAAAGCTGTGTCAACTTATGTAAAGGAAGAATATTAGCTTATTAAAATTGAACCAGATTCCTAGTAGTAGCTACAGGTACAGAAAGAGTCTTAGATATGATCCTATATCTATGCTTATGACCTTGTTGGGGGCAGGAGGAAAGATAAGTGAGTGTTTTTATTGGTTTACCAAGAACAGCTTGGTGTCTACCAATTTAGTAACATAATTTCTGAACATACATAAAATAAAAAAATATAACAATGAGACCTCTGATTTTTGTAGCTTTATTTTTTTTTCAAGTATGTCAGTGTGACCTTCAGTCACTGACTGTGGGAAAAATGCCAGATGCCCAGCAAGTAAATAATGTACCTCAGTGCAATTGTTAATTACAATCACTACTAAAGAATTTGGTGGAGATGATGATCTCTTCAAACCATCAGAAGAAAAAAATTAATAAAAAGGATTAAAGAATGTTCAGCTAAGGAGAATAAAGAAAAAAAAAAAGAAAGAAAACTAAGCTTTCATCTGTGAGAAATCATTGCAATGAACTTTTTATTATAAAGCACTGAGGGACAAGTGTTAAGGGTAATTTCATGAAACACTCCTTCTGAACTCTAAATTCTTTATGCAGAAGATAGTGCTAAAAGGTAATAATTAATAATTTCCATTTAAATCTTCCAGGCATTACATGAACAAGATTTAGCAGCATAACTCCTGTGACTAAATCCCATGCAATGTTGAAAATATAGAAGATAATATCAAAAAACTCAGTGCCATGGCAGAAATATTGGATCCAGTCCCTGTAGGAAAATGGTAGTGATCTAATGACTGTCAACTGCTATGAGATGTTCTAATTTTTGTGTCCTTGAATTATTCTCAGGTTTTGGCTACTGTGCCATGTGGTTCATACTTTCTGTTTATTAAGTAGCATTTGATCACACAGGAAAGTGAACTAGTAAACATATGATGGACCTTTGCTTGAGTAGACCCTTAATTATAGGGTAATCACATTAAGAATTATTTTTGATCATGTGACTACCTGAAAGATTGATGTCATGTGACCTCAGAAATGCCTACAGTTCTATAACATGAAACTGAGGACTTTGCTTGCTATTATGAATTGGAATTTTTCCTTTTAAACCAGACATTTTTGTATTTACATTCTGAGAAACATGCAATTTAATAGCGTGATTTAAGTATTTATAAGTAATATTCCTGACATGTTCCTGGCTGCCATTTCTACAACTACCACAGTAGAATAATGTAATGCTGCTCTTTTTTTTTTGTCAAAATGTCTTACTCTTTCAGCAAACAATAACCTATCCTTTCCAGGTGCTGGAACTTCACTATCCCCATGTACTTGTGGGAAAGAAGATAATATCTCCAGACAAAAAAAATCTAGAAGTATGGACTTGTTCTCACAGAAATGTCTTTGAATATTTTACTTTGTTGTTTGGGTTAACATGGAGGAGCTGCAACTTGCTGCCGTTCATGCAGGTGTTTTTCCTGATATGAATGCGTACTTGGCTAGCATCATCAAGACAGCGCCTAATCTGATTTTATTCAGAAGGTTCTTTTCAAAAGTGTCTGCATTTTGTAAGGATTTGGTTAAGCTGAACATTTTTGGTAAGCAGTCTAGGAGGTGCTTAGCTTCAACGTGACATGAATATATTTTTCTGAACTTACTATGGCACAACAGATTAGAGCAGAGATCTGTCATGCAACAAAAAAATTAAATAGGAGTGTCACTTGCAAGAAGAGACTGTGTTTTAAACTTCTTTAATATTAGAGAGTGATTCTCTGTGAGATTCTGTGAGAATGTTGGCTGCTTTATCTGACCTTATCATCCAACTTTAGTATCACAGGCTACACCAATGTATAAGGGGTAAAGGGGATTTCCTCTTGCCAACAATTGGCCATCCTTTTACTAGCAGAATTCTCATCGGTATAGTCTCTGGAGCTAAGTTACAGACCTAGGTAGCACTATATACAAAGATAAGAAAGCTGTAAGAGACGATACTTAAATTTGGGGCTGCTATTTCCTTTATAGGAACAATAGTTTTTTTGGAAAAAAAAAAAGAAAAAAAAGAAAAAAAATGAAAAAAGAAGATTTTTTGAAAATAATTAATTCAGATCTCAATCCCAGCAATAAAGTTATAGTAAATCTGAGATGTGGAGTTCCTGGACCTTGTCATGAGATGGGAACAATCCTCTGCAAATGATATGTTTAGTCTTTTAAAATTGTGGTATTACATCACCAAATTATCTGGAAAAGATTGTTCTACGTAAAAAATAGTGCACACAGTTAATGGATATATAGGCTGAAATTTGGGTCCAGAGGATCTTAAAATCCCTATGAAATGTCAGCTTAATATTAGTGTCTGACTGCTAATTGCTTATTTAATATTGAAGTATAATCTTGATTATAGATTTCAGTATTTAAAATGACATTAATGCAAGAAAAATAATAATGAGGCTAGTAATGGTGAAGAGACCAGATAACTCACTAAAGGTAGACACATCTTGGTGTAGCAGTTAAAATGAGAAAAAGTCTACACACATCTCCCAAAACCTTCCTCCGTCTTTGAAACAATTATTAGCTTTGTTTCCAGTTGTTATTACATTTATAGAAGTGTATTGCTCTCTTAATGACATAACTCACTTTTATGAAGGAAATAAATACATAATAAAGGTTATTTTTCATGGTGTTAAAGCATGATTATTTTTTTAACCTTAGTGTATTCTTCTGCCTAGGTACTCACTTGTAGTATATTTGAGCTTGGAGTGACAGAGAGGCCAATTCTGAAATGAATTTAATTGTAGTACACTGCTATGGCATGATTCTATGTGTTGCTGTTCTCAGTGATCACGGACAGATGACAGAGAAGACATTAAGAAATTACTGCATACATAGTGTTTTCATGGTTCCTTAGCTGCCTTCAAAGCTTCTCATCCCACGAAGACTGGCTGGCTTCATAGCTGTGTGTCCTTTTCTGCTTGGTATGCTGGTAACAGTAACACTTTGCTGCTCAAGGGCTAGTGGACAGACAGAATCGGTCCATTTACTACCATTGTGTGCTCTTGGAGCTGGCACACAGCTGGCATTGCTTCATAAATTGTACTTTGTGTTTAACAGCCACCCAGGGATCTGCTGAGATTCTGGGAGATTTTGAAATGAAAATTGAAGGCAAGCTGTTCAAGGAACTGTTACAAAAGTGATAAATGAGTAGGGCAAAGTACTAGCGGGGCTGAGATTCTTGTACAAGAAAGCAAAGCTGGATCTCTAGCAGTCAAATCACTGAGGTAATTGGTGAGACTGTCCTATCCCTCATCCGCTTCTGCCAGAGTGCAGCTGCATGCTGCCCTTTACACGAAGCAGGTTGTAAGGTACCAGAAGTTGGACCAAGCTTCAAAGCTTTGACTATCACAGTGGAAAGCAGTGCCCTGAGCAGACATCCATTTTCTTTTTAAGTGGAACATACAGTCTACAAAGCTCCATTTGTTCATTTTTTATGGAGTTCTAGTCTACAGACTTGTTCTCTAAAGAAGAGCCATGCAGTATGATGATAGCTGCTGGCACAGCAAGAGAAGAGATAGTTCAAATTGAAGCTGTCATGTAAAAGTAAACAATTTAGAAGAAAATCTTTGATGGCAATTTTTAATTCATTAGAAGGAAAACACTGTGTCAGAACGTTAAAAATTGTATTTCTAAAAAGTTAGCAGGAAACAGTCTAGTATTATTTATGCAGGTTCTGTATCTCCATTGTCTAAATATATATTAAAAAAAAAAGGTTATGACTTCAAACCTTGTCCACCTGACAGACTGGCTGAATATTTCTCATGGAGTTTTGCACCAATATACTGTCTGTCCTTTTGATACCTCCTTCTATCTTCTCCCTGTAAGCTCCTGAAGGACATGAGCTGACTCTAAGTTGTCCAGTATTTATGATTTATTTTAAAATGCAGACAAAAGTATGCAATGAAAATAATTCAATCTGAATGTTCATATCAAGAAAGTCCTGTCAGGTCTTCTGTTTGGCAGGTTTTTGTACTCTGTTTCAGAGAATATGTATGGGAAGGAATCCATTTAAGCTCCTACTCTGGTAAGTTGTGCTCTGGAAGGGAGAATCTTGGTTTTAGAGATGTTATGACTTCACAAGCTCTGTAGAGTTCAGCTTCTGTTGCTATGTTTGAGGAACAGGTTTTATCTGGAGCCAAGAAAATGCTGTAGAGACATGAAGGGTAGTGTTCAGTTGTCTCTTTCACAACTGAAAGACAGAAGTTATTGCTTGCATCAGCCATACCATATTTGTCTCTTCTTACTACCTTCACTGGCTTTAGCAACTTAATGAAGTGAGAAAAAGCTCATCTTATTTCTCAACCATAGCAAGTTAAGGCTTTCTGAATTTTCAAAGGTCATGGTTTTCCATTGCTGTATGGGTAGCTAGTTCTCATTTATGCTCTGAAAACCTCCTAAAATGACCTTAGACCATTTTTAGTTACACTGTTATAGAATGTCACTTCTGTTTAAAGCAAAAGATTCAGGTAGTAAGGGCTGTAAACCTGTGTAGAGATGCATGCTGGCAATTTCAGCATACTCACTGGTGGTTTGAGATTGCATCTATTTTTACCTGTGTACTAAGCCTCAATTATTTTAAAAATAATTAGACCTGCAGATTCACAGTTTGTAGTAACTAAATCAACCAGCTTATGCAAAGTAAATTAGCAAACAAGAACTTAGGTGAAGATTTGGTCTTAGGTGTAGATTTTGATCTTCAAGTAGGTGAAGATTTTTAGTTTTCAGTAGTTTTGGGGTGAAGTTTGTCAGTGCCTAAAACACTACTGAAATATAATTTAGACTTTTGAATCACATGTTCTTTTGAAAAGTTGAACTAAAAATCAGACTATGGATTTGCAAAAAAACTTCATTTATTTGGAAAATCCTGTCATTGCTAACATTGAGTGCAAAAGCACTCAGAACCCTATTGCTTAAAAGCTTATATCCAATAGAATGGTACCTGGGACTGAATGATACATACCACACAGGTTTTGTTTTAAGTATGTCTCTTCTGCAGATGAGTAGCCCAATAAAATGGATTATATCAGTACAACAATCATTAAGAAGTTTCTGTTCTTTCAGAGCAGTAATTTCTGTTCTAAATGGCTAGGACCATTTACGTTGTGTATATTCTAATTTTACTGCTGAATTTCATTGTCCTACATCAAGAATACTTGAAAATGCACAGATAAAGGCATTGAAATAAATGTTATTAGAGCATCTCCTGAGCTTCTGGTAAACTGATTTACATGCAGCAGCTGTGGGGTAAACTGAAACAGTAATTGACCCCATTGCCCTCCTCTGGTTATTCAAGGTGGAGTATTCTCAGGGGGACCTGTTCATCTCTGTACCATAGTGCTAGATGGCTGCAGAGTAATTACAAGGAATTCAGGTTCAGACTTGCAAAGATTTATCACTAGCCAGTGGATATCACTGGGCTCAATAAAATCAACAAGCTTATAATTAGTCTGAACTATCTAACAGTAACCTAATTTAAAATTGCAAATAATAAAAACATCTACGATAACATAAAAAATCTTAAAATATTAATGATTCCAGTCACAGAAGACAGTGCTGATCTTGAAAAGCTTGATGCCAATTATGTGCTTCACTGAATTAAAATGAACTCATGTTATTAATAAAGACTCAAATGATCTACTCTGCTAGTCCAAGCTTTCACCACCTCATACTTTCATTAGAAATGAACTTTTCAATTAAGAACTGTCTTCCAAAACTTACTACTGAGTTCCAAAATTAAGTTTTCCAGACTGTAATTCACTCACATGAACTTAAGCAATGCAGAACAATCTTGTGAAATCTGACACTGTGACATGTCATTCTCTTATACTGCTTCATGCATGGGTCCTTTCATATTAAGTGATGTCTTGTTCAGGCCATTGGCAGTGAAAAGTAAATCCAGCTGAGTGGTGACTTTTATAAGAATAATGATCAGAAATAACTGAGATGTATATAATACATAACACCTATGAAAAGCAATGTTGAAATCTAGAAACTGAAATGCAGCTATCAGAGCTCTTCTGATGAGTGCCAGAAACAAGGGATGGAATGAAAAAATATTAATATTGTCCTTTTTTTTTTTTCCTTTTCTTTTTTTTTTTTTTTTTTTTAACATATATATTTCAAAAAATATTTTTTCATTTATTCCTATTTTTATAAAAATACTTAAGGAAAACCATTCGATTAACTTTTCATACTTTGACACGTGAGACATTTTTGGACTTAGAGGGATGTTTGTGTAGCAATTATCAAGGCCAGGAATTGGGAGATGAGTATTCTGTGACTAGTTTTGATAAATATTGAACAAAATCTCCAGAGATTTGCATAGATGTTCAGGCTATGTGCTACACTCCTCATTACTTTTAATGTTACTTTTTTTTTTTTTAAGAGAGTGCTTTGATATTACATACCCAGGTTGGTGGGTTTTGGCTTAAAGGGGTTGGATTCTATTGCTTTGGAAGCTTTTTCAATTGTAAACAGACTATGGAAGGAATAAAAATTTTAAAAGGTGGTTAAACTGATTATCATATACAGTTATACCTATATCTGCTATCATGCTTAAGGAACTGTAAAAATAGAATGGAAATGCTATAGTATTTTGAAAATAACTTTTCAGTATAGAATGGCTCTGCAGAAACAGTTGTATTTGCTCCCCCAAGAAAGTCAGACATTAATTTGGTGTGTTCCTGGAAGTGCCTCTGAGATGAGTTGACTTCGTGTGCACTGATGGAAGTCAAAATTTTTACTGAAGGTTTTAAAAAATTTTTTATTTGAATATTCTCTTTTTATTGAAAAAGAAACCAAAACAAACCTGTCATGTCAGAAAAAGTGAAAGTAAAGACTTCAGAAAATACTTAAATAGCTATTTCCTTCAAAGGTAAGACAAAAATGCAATTGTTGTGAGTGTTGGCATGTTGTCACATTTTACAAAACATTATTTGGACTTAGACTTTTTTACCTATTAATTAAAATTTTATCTTGGGGAGCAATTTGCTTCAGAAATCTTGTGAAAATAGGGCTTTTGGGGGGCAGATGGAAACAGAGTATTCTGGGTATTCTAGCATGGGTACCCCCTGGAATCCCAAGGCTGTGGAAAATGAGGTCTGAAGACCACAGTCTGGAAGCTGCTTCATTCATCAGAGTTCTCAATGGGGTATAAAATCCCCAAATAGTTTTTCTTTACAGAATAGAAAGACCAAGACAAAGCACAAGTCTATAAATGACGACTGAAAAGACTTGATTTCTACCCTCTTCACTGATTTTCAATCAAGGACAAGAATGTAAACAATTATCCTTACAAAAAGTGTCTTGAATAGACAAATATCTCATTGAGAGCTTAGGACAAGAGTCGTCTAAAATATCTCAGCATGAATAGTGTAGTGGATTGCTTTGGATTAGTTATTGACCAGCAATGGGGTGGAGACTGGAGGAATCCCTACAGTAACTTCAGCTGTGGTGATGAAAATCCCTGGTAATATTATGATGCCATTTGAAATATGTTTGGGTGTGAAAATTGTTCCTAATTTTTCTTGATGATTTTTCAGGATATTTAAAACATAATTGGTTTGTTTCAGTGTTTTATTCTGCTGTTTCACCTGTGATGAACTTGAAAGCTTTTGTGAAACAGATATTCCTTCTCCTATCCCTCCTTTGGAAGATGTAATTAAATTCTTATCCTTCAGTACACCTGCATGGTCTGCTCTACCATCCCTATCCCTTACAACTCAATAGTTTGGTCCTGAAAATACCTTCAGCTGCTGTAGCAACAATATTTGGCTTAATCTCTGTACTAGTGATACAGCTTTTGGCCTCATGGAAAGTTGAGTGAGGAGTAACTGGGCTGGTATTCTCTTTCTTTCATGTATTGTGTTTCGTACATAGAACATGGAGGAAGAAGCCTGTTCTTAGAGTGGGGAATTGTTTTGCTAATTCAAAATTACAAGTACCTATATAAAGTTGTTTTTATAAGTGGCTGCCACTACAGCTCTCTGCACATCAAGTTCCAGCTTCACTTCACTGCAGATAGTGAAGAACTTTAACAGAGGATGACAAGAAAGAAGGAAGGATAGAAGACAAAATGAATGATAGTTTCTCTGGGCATCATCCTCCAATAGAGTGCTCCAGTAAAATTCTTTACTGAACTATTTTATTTTTCTATACCCGGAGAAGCTAAACTATTCAAGTGCCAGTTACCACAGTGCAGAAGTAGCACTGAAGAATTTCCTAGGGCAGCAACATCAGTCAAAGGCCTGGAAAACGGACAGAGAGGCAGTTGGAATTTTGGAATATTTTCCTCAGAGGAAATAATGAATGTAATAAGAAATAAGAGGAAGAAAAAACCTTTTTCATAAAAGAAGTTTTTGCATTATACAATGATATTACATTGTGGGATGTACTGGGTTTTTGTGGCAAGGCTTTGCTGGGGTGGGGCTACAGGGGTGGCTTCTGTGAGAAATAGCTAGATGCTTTCCCTATGTCCGACAGAGCCAATGCTAACTGGCTCCAAGACAGACCTGCCACTGGCCAGGGTTAAGCCTGTCAGCTATGATGGCAGGACCCCTGTGATAACATATTTCAAAGGGGAAGAAATCCTGTGCAACAGCAGTTGCAGATGGTGAAGAGGAGTGAGATCTGTGAAAGGAACATACATGCACCAAGGTCAGTGAAGAAGGAGGGGGAGGAAGTGCTCCAGGTGCTGGAGCAGAGATTTCTCTGTAGTCCATGATGAAGACCATAGTAAGACAGGCTATTCCCATGCAGCCCATGGAGGTTGGCAGTGGAGCAGATATCCACCTGTAGCCTGTGGAGGACCCCACACTGGAGCGCATAGATGCCCGAAGGAGGCTGTGACCTCATGGAAAGCCCACACTGGAGCAGGTTCCTGGCAGGACCTGTGGAGACTGGAGCTCACACTGGAGTAGGTTTGCTAGCAGGACTTGTGACCTTGTGGGGGAACCATGATGGAACAGTCTGTTCCTGACCCACACTGTAGCAGTACATGAAGAACTAAAGCTGGTGGGAAGGACTCACATTGGAGAAGCTTGTGGAAGACTGTTTCCTGTGAGAAGAGGAAGAGTATGAGGAATCCTCCCCTGAGAGGGAAGAAGTGACAGAGACAACATATGATGAACTGACTACAACCCCTATTCCCTTCCTCCCTGTGCTGCCTGCAGGGAGGAGGCTGAGAAAATCAGGAGTAAGGTTAAGCCCAGGAAGAAGGGAGGGGTGTGGGGGAAGGTGTTTTTAAGATTTGGGGTCATTTCTCATTATCCTACTCTAATGTGATAATAAATTAAAGTGTTTTCCCCAAGTTGAGTCTGTTTTGCCTCTGATGGTAATTGGTGAGTGATCTCATTGGTCTATCTTGACCCATGAGCCTTTAACTATATTTTCTCTCCCCTGTCCAGCTGAGGATGGGTAGTGATAGAATGGCTTTGGTGGCTAGCTGTTGTCCAGCCAGGGCCAACCCACCACACAGGAGTAGCAAAGTCTCTTCATGTTTTGTGTTTTCAAGCACTTAAATCATTTTCCAACGGGTTTCATAGGTATTTGCCATCAGCAAAGAGACTTGGAAATCTTTGGTTCCATTCTAGCCTCTTGGATTTACTGCATCCCCTCCAATTTGCCCCTTTTTGGCTTTTACTTCCATTGATTTATGCTTTTTGCTGATAAAAAAGTCTTCATCTTCATAAATCAGATTTTTCACATTATTAGACCTAGTTTATTTACTTGGCTACAGTGTCTGACTGCCATATCTTCATTTTTGCCTCTTTCACTCATCTCAAATACCTTCTAATTGAGAGCTGTTCTTCAATAGCACTTTGTCTTCCTTTCAGCTCCTCTGGATTCTATACTAGTCTTTCTGTGGCAGTTTACTTGCTTCTGAGTAGACCTAGTTCCATTTGCTCTCCATTTTCTTTCTTATGAACCAAATGTTCTGGGCCTCAACCTGTTTTTACCCATCCTTTTCTAGTCTCTTTTTAATTCCTCAGGCTCCTCTTACCAGACTCTTCTCCTAAAGGACTAGTCCTCAACCTTTATATTTGAGTTTGAGAGCTGCCTCTTCTGTATTGCATGGATTTAGTAAGAATATTGAAACAGCAGCAGACCTCTGGCCTTAGTTCAGATCATTAGACAGATTTGGCACTAAGCTGCAATTGCAGAGAAAGACCTTCTCAGGCCCCTGGAGCATGTCCAGAACAGACATAAAGGTTGGGAAGTACAGCAGCTGAAATCCAGGAAGTACTGGCTGTGGACAAACCACAAGGCTTGCAAGTTGGACATTCTTGAGTGGCTTTTCATTAAGAGTGCAAAAAGCACAAGATCTCTGCCAACTTGCAAGTCCTTATTCTAAAGCACAGGATTTCTTAAAGAAAGGTCTTCAGAATCTTTTAACAGTCTAAAAGAATGGTATTTCCGCTGGTCTTTTTTGTGGGAGCGGCTGCAGTATTTTGACTGAAAATTTCCAGAAAAATTCAGGCCAGGGCAGACATATAACAGAGATCAGAGCTTTTTCACTAGTGTAAGTGACTAAAACCAGGATCTGTAGTAATCACTACTTGAACCTTAACTGAGTAATATTCTGTCAGGGAAAGTTTTTCTGTCTTCTGCTGCATATGTGTATTTCATAATTCTACTTTTCATATTTGTTCCTCAAAGCTTGTTTTTCTGTTCATCTTCATCATTATTGGTTTAGTACTTTAGTAAGCAAGCAGTGACATGAGCACACTTGACATTTGTTGTGAAGGCTGACCCTGTAAGTGTATATGTACTTCCCTGCAAGTAAATAACTTGTGTCCTTGCTAATGTTTCGTATTATTCTTACGCAGATGAACTAAAAATCCAGGTGTAAGTGAATGCAATTTTTCAATAAATATAATAGATTAAAAGAAAAACATTGTGCTTTCTTTGTATTGGAAGATGTAAAAAAAGGTCTTTACAAAGATGTAAATAATTTAATCTTTCCTGGCATCGGATAAGGAAAGTGAGAAATAAGGGGTACTGAACCTCTTTTTTTGTTTTGTTTTGTTTTTCACCCCTTAAATTTTCATGGATGTTTCAGCTCTAAGCTGTAGTTGTCAAATTTATATCCTCTGAAGACATTAAATAAACATCAGAACACTTGTAAAAACTCCATAACTGTACACACTAGACCAGGGACTTCTAACTAAGAACATAGGTTTGAGAACTTAGGCTCAAAGGTGGTTTTCGAAAGTTATGCCGATCTGATTCAAACTCCTCATTGTGTCACAAATTAAATTACTATATTCCTCTCATGGTTCCTTTAGAAACCCAGCAGGTGAAACTTTGTTATCAGACTCCTTTTGAGTAAAAATTATTATTATGTGGAAAGAACTCAACTTGATTCTTTGATTGCCATGCTTTGTAGAAAAATTGTTCATGTCTGCAAACCAGAAAAACTGATGTGGAATGATGTGATAATTAATGAAGAACTGATTTTTTTCCAGTCTGTTTCAAAACAGATTTTTTCTGTTGTCTGTTTTTAATTAAAACCTGAATTATTGCTAATATTTTTCAGTTATTTCAGATCATTTAAAAACTCATATTGGAGAAGATTTTGATTTGAATTTTAGGTTTGCTTATAGCACCTTGCTATAAACATGAAACATGCTATAAACATAAGCATGAAAACTGCCATTTTCATGCTTATCAAGCTAGTTGCTCTAAAACTACATTAGAAATATTTCTAAAATAATTTTAATGCACTAAACATACAGGAAGCCATGGAATCCTTATTATACATGGAATTGTTTTTAGAGAGGTCCTGGATATCTGTTAGGCATTTAGAACACACTGTGCATTACTGTCCACTGTTTCTGAAATGCTGAAAACACTTGAAATCTGTCTTAGATATGGTTGCAATGATACTTGTATGTATGTACTAGTATACACAAACAGATCTTGCCTCTTGAATGGAGTGTTATGTTTGTATTCAGTTATGTATTTACCTTGTGTGGGTTGAACCGTACTCTGCTGAAATCACCTAAACATGGATAGTAAAGTTTAGTGCAAGTGACTGAGCATTTCCTCAACCTATTATCTGGCAAGATAAGGAGGGACTGTATGGGTTCTGTAATAGGTCAGTATTCTTGCAGGAATAAAGAAATGCTTTTCCCTAACTTCATTTCCTTCTTAGAAGACAGGCATGACTATTATAAGCCATTAAGTAATTTATCTAATAATAATTAATAATATAATAATATATAATTAAAAATTTAAAAATTA
>JANIJG010007336.1:37113-48327 GCA_024611175.1 Megaceryle torquata
TAATTAAAAAGAAAATTAAAATAATATATAAGAATACTAATATAATAATATAATAATACAAATAATAATAATCCTCAATATTCATATATTTTAGTCTTACTAAAATCTTACTAAATCTTACTTTAGTCATACATCAATGGAAATCTTTTGAGTTGAACCATCTCAGAGAAAAAATGTATATGTATAGCCTATAGCTTTTTCCTACTTCTCCCCATTTTGTTTTGTTGTGTGTGTTTGTTTTGGGTTTTGCTTGTTTGTTTGTTTGTTTTTGTGAAAAGAAGAAAATAATTCTAAATGTTTGGAAGTGGTTTTGTCCTCTAACTTTGCGAAGTGTTCTCTGAGCCTGTAGCAAGCTAGCAAGTAGAGTATAGCAAGTTGTATGGCTATGCAAAACATTCAGTGCTCTTCTACCATTGTGAAATGTGTAAAACACTTTTAGGGAAAGATATTAAATGAAACAAGTTTTTAATTCCCAGTTACAAAGTTTTGAAGTTTTATTCTATATAGTCTTATTTGGCTTTCCCTGGACATTGAATCAGAAGAATACCAGGTGACCTGGTATTTATTGACACTTAAAGTTTAATTAAGAATTCTAGGAATGAACAGATGTGGAAGCTGACTGACCTCCCCATAGGGCTCATGTAGTTGAGGTTTTTAATTGAGTTGTATACTGAAGACAAGGCACAAACCTTGTCTGTTCTATACTTCCGAAGCAGCTACTACATATAGAAGAAGTTGGAACTGGAGAAGGTTGTTGACAGAGGATGGAGAGCACACATACATCAGAAAATGTTTCATGATTTAGTATTTGCCATTTAGGGGAGTCCATCATGTAATTTGATGTCATGCAGACTGCAGCAGTGAAAATGCTGCAGTTTTCTTCATTAAAGTGTTTGAGCTTTAATAGCAAGTAGCTGTGACAACAAGTTCTAGATCTCCTAGGCAACTGTAGTATAATTCAGTAAAGTCTGTCACTCAGTGCAGTCTTGCTTATGGTCTGTTTTTGTTGTGTAGTAATAACACTTGTCTGGGGTGGCTATGTGAATAAAGTACTGAAGAAAGGACACAGAATGTATTCTATTGTTTATTTGCAATTGTAATTAAAAAAGGTTATTCTAGCATTTGTAATATCAAAGGCACTAAACAGAATTATCTGGGAGGAGAATCATTATTCACAGCTTTTGGACAAGTATATGGTCAACCAACTCTTTAATTTATTTATTTTTTTATGTATCAATTACATTAGAAATTAAGTTTGAATGTGAAACTTTTAGGGCTGTCTGTTTTTTCTGTCTATGGCCTTTGATGACTGTTTAATCCTAAAATAACATATTCGTTTCTGTTTCTCAGTACATGCCTGAAAAATAAAATGTCATGTAAATTGATGACTTCCAATAGCTGGCAGTGTAAAAAGGAGCATGTAAGGCTTGTAGCATCCCTCTGCCTGTATAGGGAACTGCTTTTGCATACTTTGTTTTTAATTCTTGACTCATAAATCTGAACTGACAGACTGATTATTTAAATTGCTATTGCCAGTTGATGGGCAGAGGAAAAGAAGTTTATGTGTCCATATGAATTATAAAATAGTGTATCAAGAGATTACCTCATAACATTTTGTTAAAATGCCATGATATTCTAAATAGATGCATGAAAAGTGTATTGAAAATAGATCTATTTGTAAGTCTGTAGACATCTATTAATGGTTATTACTGATAAATTACAATTAATTTACTTGATGAATTGCAACGTTTTCTTAGTGAAATATCTTCTAAGACCTGCAACTTTCTCAGATTAAGTTTTTTTAAAGAGGTGTTTATGTGATTTGAGCTGCTCCCTTGTGGCTCTTTCTGTTCTGAGATTGGGTATTTGTAAGAGAAATGTACGTATTGCTGTCTAAATTAGAACTGATGTTTTATGTAGGACAGGAATGCCTACCTTTTATCATAGTGTATAAGCACACAGGCAAGTCACTCTGAGATAATTGTTAGTTAGTTTGGTACATCGGAAACAGCCCTGTGCATATTCATAGCCTGATATACCCAACAGAATATGAGATAAATTGCATTTTTTTTTCACTGACAGATAAGCAACCTCACCCTTCTACATACACATTTACCATGGAAAAACTGATGAAACTTAGCTTTCTCTGCAGTGAAGTGTGCATGTGTCTATTGTCTCTCTGATAAACTTGCTTCATAATATAGTACCTTCAAGCCATTATGGAACAAATATAGGAAGGAGAAGTTTCTACTTAATCTCTATCAGATGTTCTATATAGAGCTAAGGGGCATCAATTCTAGATTAATTTTTGTAATGCCTTGAAGCATGAGGATACATGCTTTTTATTCAGTTCTCACTAATAAACATATTTCTCTTCATTATCCATAGGTGTCAACTTTTTTAGTTTCTGGTATGAATACATGAAAGAAGCAAACTAAAAATTCACTTTCTGCATTCGTTCATGCTGATGAAACTCAATTAAATGAATATTCATGTAAAGCAAATGCAAGAAAGGTAAATGTAGCCAAGACAAATGTATTTAAAAGTTGGTTTTTGTTATTTTTTAATTTTTCCTTTTGCAGTATGTGCTTGTTCTTCTGAAAATCCCAAGAGAACATATGAGTTATCCGAAAACGGATGAATGAGTACCCTATGGAGGCCAAGGTGAATTGAGGCAAACTCCAAGTTATGGAGAACAGGAATCAGTGAACATAAACAATGCTGCTGTGCAGAGAAGAGAGATAGAATTACTCAAGGCTCACATAAATACATACAGTAAGTACAGTTTGAAAGTTAAAAGGGCACCTTTGGGCAGAAAATCTTTGAATAGTGTACCTTTAAACAAAGTAGTTTTCCTAAGTATTGAATCTGAATCTCAAATCAAACTTGATCTGCATAAAATTCAGCCAGAGGCTTTCCTAATAATTTAAAAGTAAAGCTTTATGGAATTGTATCTTGATGCAGAAACTTTTGGGGTTTTTGTGTCTAACAGAATTTTTTAAATTATTGTGAAGGAAAAGAACAGTGTAAATTGTAGAATTCTTTGTCATTTGGCAGTACCAAAAAACAGGTGTGAAAAATGTGTGAGTTAAGTGAAGACAAGCATTATGCAGTGTATTGGTGAGTTGGTTTGGTTGTTTTTTTTAATTTAAAGAAAAAGAAATCAAAATTCTGAGGACGGGGCCAATTGCAAATCAACTCAGGTCAGTTCCATAAAGAAATACAAATACAAAATGTTTTCTTTGGAAAAAAAAAATACTTATAAAACCAAAAGATGCTGTTTAGAAATTTTAGAAATCAGTGTTCAGCATTGTTTTGAAATTCCCCCCTTTTTAATATCTCAGATTGACACACACTTTTAAGTCAAGTCACCGTCCCGCGAGTGTTGTGGGTTTGTTTTTTGTTTTTTTGGGTTTTTTTTCCAAATTGGTTAATTCTGAACTGGGGTGAACTTTACAGCTAAGCCCATGAATCTTTGTGATAGGAGCTCAAATTTCGGTAGCTAAAGACATTTGCAGGTCTTGTTGATGGGCATGTGAGGAGGCAGCTATATTGCCAATAAAAGTCGTACAAAAACTTTTACTACTTTTCTGGAGCCATTACACATACTCAACAGTACAGGTCTATGCCTTTCAGTTTGAAAAACAGTGACCTATAATCTTGTACTTGGTCAGTGATCTAAATCAACTTTGTGGTCTACGGTATTTAAAACTTTTATTTATTTTAAAAGTCCAGTGGGACAAAATATCTCTGTTCAGACTAATGAACACAGTAAAGTCAGCATCTGTTCTCTTTAACTGTTTTCATCAGGGCTGCTGTGATATCAAATCAGTGAGAGCTCAATAAGATGTGATAATGTACTGATGATAAAGTTATGGAGAGTAGGAAATGCCAGATTACTTGATTTCTTTAACTATTTTAAATCACAACTGACATTTGAAGGTCTAAGGGAATATTTGTTTTCCTTTATATCCTCATGTTCTATTTGTTTCCTATGGGATACCTATGTGCATCTGTTATACAGTGATTATGTATTTAGAGCCTGATTCATGCCAGAGTAAACCAGTAATTATTCTAAAGGTGTCATTGACACTCTGCCAGTATTAAACTGGTATGTGGGAAGAGTACCAAAAAACCTGTTCTAATGGGTACAGTGGATAATCTGTTAAATTTTTGTTTCTGAAGAACCTCAAACTTTTATATTGACTTTTTTGGGAAACCCCTTTTTGTGTCATGGTTAGCTATTTTAATTAAAATGAAGAGATAACAATGCAGAATATATCTTCTGTGTATGCTCTCTTGTGCAACTGCTGCACTTTTACTGGTTTATATCTCTCTAGTGTACAAACACAGGGCAATGCTCTTGCAAGGCAGATTTACCTTAGGATGACATTAGCATTTCCCAAAGCAGTTTGTGTCCTTTCTTCTGCGACAGGGGAGGTATTGATCAGGTGCCTCATAAGTTAAAATGTCGCAGCTTAATCATGTAAACTTTTGCTTTCTTTGGGGGTTGTGGGTTCTACTGCTGGAAATCAATGCTCTCTGCTTGACAGAGAAACCAGCATCCTGATTTCTGCCAATCTTCCACTTGATTTTTCTAACCTCTGTACTATAGAGCAGTACACAATTATGTTATTTTTAGGAGATTTTGTTGCTGTATTTTTTCTTTCTGCTATAACTTCAGTAGCCCATACAGGCTTTCCCTTCACCTATTTTGTTACCTGTTCTGATCAAGGAGAGAACCTAAGCTAAGTGTGTTATCTGTACAGATGCTCTAGCTGTGGATTTCTGAGGAAAAGTCAAATGACAACATGTCAGCTTCTCAGTTCCAGAGAAATTGTCCCACATTACCTTGGCAGTGTTAATAGTTTACAACATTCATGGTCTATAATGGACTGTTTGCCTTAAAGGGCTTTGACAGTTTTGCTGAACTTTAATGTGTACTCAGCTAAGAGGTGAGCTTTCTTCACTACACCACTTGCCATTTGGGTAGGTCACACTTTGATAAGACGTGTTTGATTTGCTGACTGTGAAACTGCTGTATAAATCTTCCTTTATGCTTAGATATTTCTCAGAAGATCCACCGTATTATTCTGAGAGCAAATACCTGATTATTTGCTGCTGAAAGACAACTCTCTATTTCTGAAACCCTTTGGTGACATCTGCCATAGCAAGTTTGCATCCAAAATGAATAATGCAGTGGGAAGTGATTTAATTCCATGCTCTTGTTGAACTAGAGTCTGGCTTTGTGATAAGACAAAAAAGTGAAGGTGGAGTGGCCGGAAAGGGATCTTCAGTGACTTTTTTAAGCTTATGCTATCATGGCTGAGGAAGTGAAGATCTAATTGATGTGTTGGCTTGTTTGACTGCATTATATCCAGGTCTGGAACCAAGCACTTGTTGATGGCATTGATACCAGATCAAGCTGTACAGGTACTTCTACACCTCTCAAACACAGACCTCCTGACAGATTGCAACAATGTTATGTCTTCCAATTACATACTGGAGGAAATAATATTCAGAAGAAAAAACACTGCTGGTGTGATTATAGCTTGCTTATGCTGTACTCACTAGTATTGTGATATTATTTTTTTAGCTGCAAGGAAGAAAAGTTCTTGGTAGGTCTTCCACTGTAGAATGATCTGAGATTTTCTGTAGGATTTGGATGTCTCTTGCAGATAGTAGTTGTTGGTTATGACAGTGCAGGACAGCACAATTATGTGATTAATCATCAGCACTGTAATGTCTGTTATGTTAACACCTGTGCACCTGTACCAGGATCCCTGTATAGAGTTCAAGGCCTATAAAATTTATGCAAAGAGAAAAAAAACAAATTAAGAAAATGTGCTTAACAGCAACTCCTGTCAAGTAAAATTTGTCTAATGGTGGTTATAAGGCTAATATGAGGCTGGCTTTTCAAGCATTTGAAGCCTTTGAAGCCTCCCCTGGAGCTGCAGCAAGGTTGTCTGAAGCTGCCACAACATTAAGCTCCAGAGTGGTTGACTTTCTGTCTGCCATTTTGAAGATTATCTTAACTGGATGCCTCTGTACTATGAATGTGTATGATCAAAAATAATGTGGCATGAATATACTGCATATGGAAAGGTAATGAATATTTTAATGCTCAAGGAAAGGTTAATGAACAAGGTAATGAAAAAGTTCTACGCAGTAAGGAAACTGTTTCAATGACTTGGTATCTGAATTCCATGCATAGCTCTTCAGCTGTGTATTCAGCTATCCTCCAACTGGCAAAGCTACTTGTGAATTGTAGTTCTTTGTTTTTGAAACATATATAAAGTTCATCTCCAAACTATTGTATGTGCAAGAACAGCAGCCAAGCATATCAGCCCCATTGTCTGAGAATGTGACAAAGCCCATAAAGTATCTTATGAATTTGATACTAATTCTACTCCACCTCTTATTTGGATCTTTGAAGGGGAATTTTCTTAAATTGGACCTTCAGCCATCAGTGCTCCTGTTTGAAAAATGGAAACAGACATTCTGTTTATAATTTGTAATACTTGCACATATGCCATGTGTTAGGTGTCAGGTGGAAGCATCCTTACTTCTCTGAATCACAGGAAGAAATACTGTGAATTTCAACCTGTCTGTATTCAGAACCCACTGTACATTCATTTGGCCAGAGGGCATTCCATTAAGTGGCATAAGGAAAGTTTCTTGCAATCACTGAAGACTTTTCTTGATGTAATCCCTGATGATCATGGGGATCTGAGGTGGGAACTGAACCCAGATCTTCTGGCTTCTCACAGTTTTGTGACAGTTCTGCCTCCAGGGCTGCTAATGTATTAGGGAAAAAATCTGCCAAGCTTTTTGCAAAGTAACATTTTGTTTCCTAAATATACCAACTGATTTTAATGACAATTGTGAGATATTGTTACAGAAAGTCAGGGTGGCAGAATTTTTGTTCATGAGTGGCAGCTCAATGGCTTTAATTCCAGATGCTTGGAAAGGAACCAGAAAATTCTAAAGCTAGAAAAGAATCACAAAGTGTTTGCAGATGAATAAAGCACCTGTCCTTCCCTTCTACTTTTTTTCCATGACAACTCTAATGTTCTGATATTTACTATACCAGGCAGATCATTCTGAGCAGGTAGGTGAATTATTTACCCATATGGCCATTCACAGTTCCACACCTGTGTCAACTGTGGTACATACCTAGCCTTGATAGTGTTATGTCCTTCCTCTTGTTGGGATGTTTTATTCTATATCAGTCTAGCACTTCTGTAGTCATCAGGAGCATCTGTATCCTTGGTGAGAGACCACTTAGCTGTTCCTTGATAAATAATTAATAAAAAATACATTAAGTGCTGGTATCTTGCTTTACCCTGTTGAATTATATAGGGAAAACTTTAAATCTAACAAACATAAATTAATGGATGATTCCGTTGGATTTTATTATCAGTTTCAATTTCCACAACTGTCCTGCATCTGAATGAATGGAATATTTCCATTCTGAAAATTACTAGTGACATTTATGGGTTTTTTTTCATTACTTCTGTTTCTGCCACTGCTCACTATTCTTCCTTAACAAAGCTGTCGCCCAAAAGATAACAGAGAATATTGAGCATATCAGGAAAAGTGTTAGAGAAACAGAGATCACAAAATCACTTGTGCCCTCACAAATGTGCTGACAAAAGTTCTGCACCACTTGTGCTACCACAAACTACACTGACTGTGGGATGACAACCTCTGTAAACTCTGCAGGCAAATGATCAAAGTGCAAGGGCAAGCTATAGTTACCTACTGCAGGGACTTGTACCTGCTTCCATTGATTTCCTAGTGCACAAATGAGAGATGACATCAGATGAGCTTTTTTCTCGAGACTTGATTAAATTGGATGCTGTACCAGGCAGAAAGGATTGCAATGATGTTAGAGGTTCTAAGAAAACATGTAGCACAAAAGACTAGGCTGTACCCCTGTCAGCTGAACCTGACAGGATTGCTTTGCAAGGAAAACCTTTGAATGTAAAGACTCTAATCTGATGTACTCTGTTTACATCAGGCTTATGGTTGTTTAAAATCTGTTTCTGGTGCTGCATAAGTTTGGATAGAGCACTATTACAGACTTCTAATATTTCAGATCTTACACTGATTTAGCTTCTTATTACATATGCAAATTGCACCAAGTTCACATTCCTTTCTAGGTATTGTAAATTAGCTACAGTATAAGAATCTCAGTGTGTAATATGATAGCATTTTATTCATGTTAGAGGTAATGATTATGTTATGTATTTTGTGCCCAAAGAGAAATAGCATGACTTCAGGCAACAGAAATTAACAGTATGAAACATTATTGTTTGTGATGTTGTTGATGTTTTAATTGCTGATCATTAATCTGTGTTCTTCAACTCCAGTGCTGGTGGAATTATAATTAGTCCAGTGTGTTTTGCTGAAATGTAGAAAACAATCAGTCTGCCACTAATGATAGGACATGTGGGACTCCAAAGCTGAGTATCAAGTCAGTACTTCTGTTCCACAGTGTGTATTTTTTTATATTGTTATTTCTGGGGAAAATTGTACTTATCAGGAGAATAGCTTAAATTAAAGAAAACTTACAGAACTTGAAAAACATTTTCAAATGAAGTGTTGCAAGTTTTATTTATTTCCATTTAAATGCTAACTGCATGATGATGTAATTACAGTATCATGGTAGACTGGAAGAAAACTTCGGACATACATGTTTCTGGAAATGTAAATAATGTCATTATAGCTGATCCAAAGTGCGGCCTTCACTCTCTTGTACATGTGTTTGCCTAGTCAATTACAAGTATCTATACTCCATTTATCGTGTTACTTTTTTATTCAGGCAAAGATCAGTTTCATCACAAGTTGTCACTGAGGTGGGACAGACCCCTCTGTCGTGCGTGGCTCTGCAAAGAGACTCACTCCTGGGCTGTGCTATGAGAGGCTCCTGGGCTGCATTACAACTGGTAGTGGTGTTCTTTGTTAGATACTGCTGAGGCCTGATGAATGCAGGAGTGTGGGAAACTTGATGAGCCCTGGTTTCCAGTACACTTCCTGAAATCAAAGCAGTTTTGGTTCCTGATGTATTTTGACCTTGTGCAATGCCTGGAACCAAAACAATCTCCTGATGAGGCCTGGAGAAAGAGTCAATGAGACAGAGTGGCCATATCCATCACTCTCGAGTATTCCCAATAGATACCCCTGCTCCGGGAGATTATTGGTCACAGTAGAAAATTACCATCCTAGCTTTACCCAAAGTCAATCATCTCACAACCCTATAAATACTGATCCTAAGCAAGGCCCATTTGAGCTTTCCAGGATCTCAGCACGCCTGAGTCTCACACCTCCCCCTGAGCTGGGATGGCTCACAGGCTACACCATCCATCTGCTATGACTGATGAAGGGAGATACACTGTCCATCTGCTAAGACTGACAAAGTGAGTATTTCTGATCTGCAGGACATTTCACAAAAAAATCCTGGAGATCACAGGCTGCTAAATTTATTTTCAATCTGAAGAATAATTGCATCTTAATCACAGGTTAACCTCTCTCTCTCTCTCTCTCTCTATATACATATATAGCTGTATGTGTGTGATTCACCTCCTAGATCTTATAGAAATTATTGCATTTATCATAATCAAGTGTTTATTCTGATTTAGTATTGCTATATAAGTGTTAATGAATTGCTGCTATCATTTAAAGTACTGTGTTACACTAAGCACTACACAAACTTCAACACCTAGTATTCTACACTTTACCAATGTCTCTAGACATAACTGTTGACCAGGTCTGTGACTAGGGGTCGATCTTACCTTATACTCCACAGGAGTTCAGAGGGAAAGAGTGTCTATTCTGAACCTTGTGACTGGACAGGAGGTCTAGCCTTGTTTCCCTCTTGCCCCATTCGCAAAAAGATCAATACTCTTAGCCCCAAATCATTCCATTGCTTATAGCTTCATTAGTACAAATACTAGAATCATATTGCTTTCATTAGTTGCATAACAGTTTACTCATAATCATGCTGGTTTTAGTTAAATTCACTTATCTTTGATTAATTGCCTTGTAGTAAGTAATGTAGTGACCTTGACATCAATAGAATCTCATTTAACTTAGTTGATTCTTAGCTATATTGTATTAATTAGCTAAACAGTTACTCTTGCTTAAGAAATTATAGTGCTGCTTTTATCCAAGTGAAGTGCATTCCACTCCTTTTTGCGACAAGTAGAGCCTTGGTTAGGGCTCTGTAACAATTAACAAGAAGTGTCTTTGTATGTTTTCACATCCCCCCCACAGTCACTTAGGTAATAATGTTTGTGCACATGTGCATTCACAAAACTTAAAAATTTTGTGTTTCAGGATTACTTATGTTGTAGATCCAGATCTAGCTCTGCTCCTAGACCAAGCTCACTTTAAGAACAGTTTCTCTTCCTTTTTCAGCCTTTTCTCTCAGAACAAATGATGACTGATAATGCCAGTCAGAAAAAAAACCAAATCAACACCATATCACATACTCTTCCATCAATGCAAAAATAGTTGAAGAATGGCAAATTAAGTGTATGCTTGTACAACTTGTTCAATATGGTGGATATTCACTGGAGTAAATATCTAAGGGTTATAAAGCAGCTTTTACAATTTTGCATCGTTGCCAGTGTCAGGGCTTTGTTTGTGTGGGAAAGATGGTCCAGCAAACCAAGGTATGACTGTAAACATCCAAAACTGAATTGATGTAAATCCAAGCATGGAAGATCCTAATTTATTTTTCTCTTAATTTAGCTGTAATCAACTGGAAGCAAATTTTAGTTAAAGAAATAGTAAAAAGCCCTTCAGAAGTGATTGATGAGTGTCCCACTGAGGGTTTTGCACACTATAACTACATTGGCTTCAAATGCATTTATGTCACACCGATACATTCCACTTTTAAAGCATATATAATCTGATCTGACTCTAGATGAAGTCAGTGAAATATTGCCACTTACTACAAGAGAGAGGATTGAATCATTCTTTTAATGAGACAGGAGCCAGTTCTCTTGGCATAAATCAGTGTTTAAATAATTTATCCTGACTAAGAAGCCATCCCCTTCTGTTTAAGGAATAAACCTTTTTCCAAGTTAGCATTGATTCTGTAAAATTCCATTATCCTAATTTCTCCATTAAACAAAAAAAAAAAAAAAAAAAAAAAAAAAAAAAAAAAAAAAAAAAAAAAAAAAAAAAAAAAAAAAAAAAAAAAAA
>JANIJG010007336.1:48427-66427 GCA_024611175.1 Megaceryle torquata
AAAAAAAAAAAAAAAAAAAAAAAAAAAAAAAAAAAAAAAAAAACAAAAAAACAAACCAACCCAAAACAAACAAACAAACAAACAAGATAAATTTGTATTCAGGTTCAGCACAGAAACAAAGAAGTGTTTATTCAGAAATTATTTCATATAATTCTAAAAGCAGATGTTGTTTGCACACTAATCTCTATAATCAATGATGACATGCCTATTGCCAGCAGACAGCTGAATGTCAAGCTCTTAATGACTGAATTTCCAACAAGGCTTCATTTCAGCTCAGTTTCAGTTGCAGTGATACAGCAAAATTATGAAAGTTTCATGACTGAATGAGGTACGTATCTCATTATATCTGTAACGGTGGGCAAAATTTTGCATTGAAAGTCACTTCACTTTGACTAATTGTACTAACACTAATATATGATGAATAACCTTTATGTGCATTAGATTAAGAAATAGATGGTTTAAATTCTGGAACTACTTCTATAATAGAGTTTGACTGCTAAGATTTAAGACGTGTTAGTCTATGACTAGCATGTGATTCTAAACCAGTTTGTGGTGACATATTCTGTGGAATATGCCCAACATTTAAAACTGAACTAAAACAAAGGTAGCCTTATACATCTATCCACAAAGAGACATAAAAATAATAATTATATATCACAGAATTTAAAATGCTCTTAGAATATGGTAAACTTCAGAATTACCACTTGCCTTGGCTTTTCTCTGTTGCCAAGCAATGAAAGTTTTATAGCCGAAGTAAGATGTCATGAATGAATCCAGGGAATGCTTTACAAATCCTTCAAAAGAAAGAAAGGTAAATTCTGCCACTTCAGAACCAGCTGTGTGATGAATTCATGTAATACTGACAACCCAGAGAAACTCTCAGAAGGGATTTTGTTACAGACAAAGAATTTTATGTGGGAATTTGCTCAGACAAATTCTGACTTTTCTGAAGTGTCAAGAGCAGGGAATAAATAGCATTTCCTACCATATGACATAGGATTTGTTAAAAGTTGCCCACTGCTGGTGTGTTAATCCTTCCCAACTGTAAAGCAGATTGAGACCGGATATCTCTTAAAATGAAAATCAATGTTGGAACAAACTTTGACAGCTGTATGACTTTTGCTACTATTCACACAACACTCATTTCATTGATTCATTGGGCAATATTATGCTGATTATAGGTCCTGCAGTACATCTACACAATCTAATCAGTTTTTTCTTCATTGACGAGTACATTTGTTGTACTTATGTGAAATTACCAAGCTCCCTGAGTGCTAAGCAGTGGCATTTCTTGGTAGAGTGTGCCATTGCTTGTAGCAAGTTACACTTCAATGAACTGTGCCACACTGCACCAAACTGCACTAAAACAGTATAAATCCTTCACTTTAATTTCTTTGCTTTTCATTCCTTACACCTTATCTTGGAAGTATTGAAGGCAACCAGCTTTTTGGCTTTCATGCCTGCCTGAAGGTGTAAGTACAATAATGCTAGTGTCAAAATGACTAAAGAATCAGAACAAGAAACTCCCTGAATAAAGGGTGGGAGGGAAGCAGGAAAATGAGCAAAGAAGAAGATGAAAGAAAAGCACTGAGGAGAAAAACTGTTTCTTAATTACACTACCAACTTTCTCTCACAAGTCTTGGAACTTGCCCTAATTAAAGTAATTGGCAAGTAGCAGTGTGATACAGATGGAATTCAGACACATTCTTTACTGGGCAAAGAGGGTTTAAATTTTCATTTGCACAGCTAGCTTTCTGAAGAGCTGTTTTGGGCTTTGGTTGTTTTTTTTTGTTGTTGTTGTTTTGTTTGTTTGTTTTTCAGTCCTTTCCTTTTTTTTTTTTTTTTTTTTTTTTTTCTCTTTCATTGAATACAAAAGGAAGGGTGGGATTACATGGCTGTTAAAACAGAGAAGGCATGTCAATGCAAATATCTGTGTTCTTCTTTAGGCTCTCTTGTGCTCACCTTGCATTCAGAATGAGTTTGAACTCCTGCAGGGATGTCCTTGTGATATTTCCTCAGAATATTTTACAGACTAGTTGTCTGGGGGAGATTTTGTCTAATCTGGAAGCAGACAGGCATTACAGCCCTCAGGGACTAATCTAAATCCTTTCTAAGTGACTGGAGTGACACTGGATGAAAATATGGCCTCTTACTTTGCTTATTTCTACTCACCAGAATTCTCACCAGTTTTGGTGTTTAAAAGGTAAAAGCTTGGTAAAGGTAACACAATAAAGAATTTAGCTTCCACTGACAGAGAAAAAGGAACATGTGCTAATCAAATCAGTCATAAAGGCAAAGTATTTGCTCACTGCTTCCCTACAGATCACAGCTCTGTAAGTCTGATTTTCTGTGTCTGGAGACTCTATTCACATATACCTTGATCTTTCAGGAAAGCCAAGATTAGTTCTGTTCAGTTGAGACAAAATACTGCCAATAGAATGGGGAAGCCATAAAAGCTTGAATGCTTTGACTGAGGTTGACCCAGCCCCTATGCAGAACACCTATGTAAACTTTATCTGCCTGGAAAAATCTGGAGAATGGGAACCTTAAGTGCACTCTCTCAGGGCTTATTGTTCCCTGACTGTTGTCTAGAGTATGAGGATGACAGTGAGAGTGCCACCCAGAGACCATTATGGAGCATGGAAAACTTGGACTTTTCCCTGAAAAAAGGTGTTCAGTTGTCCTGAGTACTTCAGGTGTCATGCGACTAGTGGCGTGTTGGTGCTGCAGTATTAGATTTAATGTCTTTCTGGTATTCATATGGATGTCATTGAAATGCCAGTCATTAGCAAGCTGTGGTGACCTTAAATCTAAGTTTTGTAACTTGCTCTTGAGTTTTAAGGTTTGAATTTCCTTTATGTAACTAATGGAAGTGTTCAGAGCCTTAGAGAACAGCTGATGTATGTCTTGAACAGTGCTGTTCAGGTGTGTATGTGTTCAAGTAATAAGTGTCTGTCGCCTGAAAATGTTTGTCTGTCTGTGATTTCATGGATTCTAAATCCCATAAGGTTTCTTTCTGTGATTGCTGCAGTCAGCCTAAATACAGAGAACAGTATGCTGTTACCTGATGAAAAAAGTGTTTCAAGGCCTTCCTCTGCCCTCAGTGTTCTTAATTTTTCTGCAATTCCTATGGAATAATTAGTTACCCAGGGCAAACATATACTTAGGTTATCCCTGCCCATGGGTTATACACAAAAATTGTGATCAAAATGACTGGAGAGTTTCCTGGTTTAAAAGGATCATTCTTACAGGTGACGGTATCTTTTTTTTTTTTCTTCACTTTTCCTAGAGGTAACAATACAGTGAATCCTTTGAAATGATAAGGAGCTTAAATATGGGTATATTACTTATTTCATCCTGTCACCCAAGCAGGGGGTGAAATGCCAGGAAGTGCACCATTGTCTCCTTCCCCTGTCAGCATGTCTGTCTCTGCAAGCAAAGAAAACCTTGGCTTTCTCTGCTTCCAGTGAGTCAGTATTATTCTTTCCTCCTCTGAACTTGTTGTGAGATCAAAGGTAGGAGTCATTGGATGGGAGAGCTGCTGCAGTGCAAGCTCAATGAAGAAAAAGCAGAGTAGCATGGCTTTCCTTGGCTCAGTGACCCATCTGCCAGAGGTGACATCGGGCAACTTGACACATCCACAGGTACACAAAGCCAAAATGAGAGCTTGCTTTGGAATGCCCAAAAGGAGGCTCAGTTCTCATCCCTTCTCATACAGAGCGGTAGCTCTGCTGATATCTAGTGCATCTAACTAGCTTTTAATTAAAACTGTGCTAGTTTAACAAGCTCCAAACTCTGATTAAGAGGCAGAATACTTTATGTAAATCATTATAAAGCTTATTGTTTCTGATACTATTCTTTATTGTTTTCTAGACTTGTGGTCAAATAGAACCAATGGTGATTAGTGGTGGAGGTCATACATGCTCTGCATAAGTTTAGCATATTTCATAGTTCTAAATATTAGAACTGCAGATATGCCTAAACATAATTTGAGTCAGTGAGACACAGACTTGGGTGTACTTTTAAATGGGTTTCTAAGCTTGAGCTGTATCTACAACTGAGGTTTTTTTCTTCTGGTTGTGCTGCACAACCTTAAAGGCAACCTGAGTTGGCACTGAAAACTGTTTTAAATTAAAATACCCTTGAACTGACTTGAAAATTGTTACTAGAATGCTCCATGATACTTTCAGGAAGTAGTTATTGACTCATTTGTGATATATTATTGCTGTGTGCCTTTGCTTTGGCATCTGCAGGTGTGAGTAAAGCCATGATATTTGAAAGTCATCATCCCTTACGTGCAAAGTGAGTGTATAGAATTTTGTAGGGTGGGTTTGTTAGGTTTGGGGAGGGAGGGGAGGGGTGTGTGTGTGGCTTTTTTGTTGTGTGTTGTTTGTTGTTTTCTTTTATTTTTTAAATATACTGGGTTTATGGCACTTGGAGTTCTGAATATAAGCAGGAAGCTGTAAGATTAATAGATGGTGATGTCTGTGCTTAGAGATGCATTTCCTGTCATCCTTTTGTCTGACAGATCTGGTATTTTATGGGGGACAAAGTTGTAATTTTTTTTAAAGTTAGGAGAATGAGTCCAATGAACTCTGCTAAAAGGCAGTCTCATGCCGTTGTCATTAATGGCTTACCCTGAGAAACTGGCAAATTGATAAATTAAGCTTTCCCTCTGTGACAGCCTTTCACACACTCAAGATGTAGTCCCACTTTAGTCTTCAGCAGCATTAAATCCATCTACTATAGAAATCCTTTGCCTTTCTAGCAAGGTACAAAGTAGATCTGGAGAGTTGGTGCATCTGTTCACTATGTTTAGCTCTAAGTCAATCTTTTGGCAATCACAAGAGACATAAATGTTGTATTTATGTTGAAATGCATCCCTAATTGAGTTGTCTGTACTGCTTCAAGCCTCTCCTCTTGAAAACCAATTAATACATATCACACTAGAACACAGGTTTTTTATTAAGATGCAATTAAGGAAGATATAATGAGGCCAACCTAGGTGAAGCTTTTGGTGTGTATTATACACAGTAGATTTTGAAAGATAGATGCAAAGACACATCTCACTTTGAACCTGCCGTCATCTAGTAGTAACAATAAAAAAATCCTATATGATGCCTGTACTAACAAGAAAGCTCATAGAAAAAAACAAAACCAAAACTATGCAAACTGAAATACCTTTCCATAAGTAGAAACATGAGGTTTAGTTATGTCCCTTGTGAACATGGGGAACTGGTACTTTTGTTTCAAAATTTTTATAAAGGCTGATAGCTTATTGCATTAATTATTACCAGACACTACTAAATCATTACCATCTGCCTGCATCTCCTTCTGCTTTTTAATGTTCTTCAACTGCAAAGATTTTTCTAACAGTTGTTTTGCCAAATTGCCTTTGTATAAATACCAAGAGGGAGAGTAGTTTCTCTGCAATGTATGTGCTGTGTTGCTTTAGTTTCTCAGGATTGCATGTGCTAAATTGCTTTAAAAATGCAGAGAGTGATAATTTGAAAGACTTACGGTACTGTTTATTATTGTGTCTTGTGGTACCTACAGAACCAAGATGCTAATGGGAAATCTCTATTGTGTGAGGATAGCAGTAACAGCTGGTACTGACTGGTCCTAGTAGCTTGTTGGCCAGAATGATAGAAAACACGGTAAATTTGCCTAAGAATCTGTCAAAAATCCAAACTTAAGCTGCAATATTTAAGAAAGTTGTAAGTAGCATAGTTGATTATGATGTCATCAATATTTTCAGGCAGAATATGGCTGAATTAAACATAGGTTTATATCTTATAATTGGGTTTACAGTGTACGTATTATCAATGCAGGCTATGATTAAGTAGAACAAGGAAGATGATGAAAAACATAAAAAGAAGATAGGGTGGAAGGAAAATTGCATAGGTCTTCCTTACAAAAAAGAATCTTAAATTATATAATTGGAGTGGACTCAATGAATCTGATGGTGTCTTCCTTGTTAAATGAAGGGTTCAATTGTTCAGCTCTGGACAACTCTACTCTGTCATATTTATAAAGGAAATCAACTTTTTTATGTCACTTTTAAAAAGATAAATACAATCCTTCTTAGAAATTGAGTGAGATGACTTTTTCTTCCCCTTTACTGTTGCTGGATACTATTATTCTCAAAACAAAAATGTAAAGCAATTGGCAGAATGCATTCATCTTTACTGATAAATGCAATACATAAAACCAGTAAGTCATAACCAGAATAATACTGCTCATGACAAGCAGTAATGCCAGGGAAATTTGAGAATTGAGATGAATTCTTTTATTTGACTGTGTATGTGGCTCTCAGATTCTGTCTTGGCACAAGTTTAATAAGTCTGGTCCTCTTTGATAACACAGTACATTAATTTAGTCATATATTGAAATATTTGCAGTATCCAGAGGACAACAAAGGAAACAGAAGTCATGTTCTAGCCCCTCAAACTTCATAGATTAATATGGGAAAGCATAAAAGTAACAACTGACAGATCTCCCTTCACCTCCATCTTTGCTCTAATTCATTGCTTCTTCTAGCAAGTTCATGGACTTCTTTCTTCAGTTCATCATCTTCTTCCTTTCCTATGAATCCTTTAGCATTTTAAAAGCCATTAACACACAAAGGGTTGCTTTTCTATGTTGGTGCCATGAGCTCTGCGCCAATCACACGTGGCAATAATTGGCCATTATTTTTCTTCATTTAGTAACCAAGTTTCACACCACATCCTACTGCTGGTATGCACCTTTCTTCTGGGTCTGTGTGCTACTGGCTCCCCTTATTAGGATTTTATGTCTCTTTCTGTGCCTCTAGTCATGCTTAGAGAACATATCTATTCTAATCATATTTCCAGGTTCCTAACATGTTAATTGTACAATATATCAAGCCACCATTTGATCTGAGGCACGGAATTGGACTTTTATGTTATGGAATGGAAACCCCAGCTCCAAAAAGTTTTAGTTGGTATCACTAAATGAGTTCTGTTGATAAAATACTTAAAAGGCTATATAGAAAGAGTGAAAATTTCATCACAGCTTTCTGGCAATATCTGTTAATCTAGCAAAAATGGACAGAAACTACTTTAGACAGGTTCCTGGTTACTCAGGCCCCAATTTGATATTTGCTTGTTAGAACATTTGATGACATACCTCCCAGTATCACAAGATTTGGGGTCATTTTTAGACAGATGAATCCAGACTGTCTGTCTTCCGAAGAGGTTATTCCAAATATTATTAAGGAAGAGGGACACTTTCCATGAAAATGAATGTTGCTTCAAAGAAAGAGGAAATCAGGATTTTTGGAGTTTGTCATTAAATAAACTTTCAGTTCTCAAGTAGAACTCCATCTATTTGTTGGATTTAGTTGGACTATAATCCAAAAAAGACGTCATTAGGCCTTCATCCAGCAAGGTACTTAAACACATTTGCAACTTTAAATACATGTGTGACTGGATTTAAATCATGACTGTGTTGTGTTTGACTGGGGATCCATTGATTGCCTTTTGGCACAAATCTTATTCTTTCTTTACATGAAGTTAGTAAAAAAATTAGAAACCTTAGTTCACTTCCTTGTTCAGAGAACATTACCACATATAGGGCTCTGGGATGGAGCTTTAGAAAGCTGAGGAAGACTTTTTTTATATTGAAGAAAACAGTATTGTACATGACTTCTGTTAATTAGTGCTTAGCCTGGCCTCAAACATCATCCCAATCAAGAATATAATCATTTAAGATTCTTATTTTCAAATTCAGTACAGCAGTTACTCCTTATCCTTTGAAACTTCCTATAGACTGTGTATGGCAATCTGTTCTTGTAAGTATTTCTGACTGCACATGTAAATAGTTCGTTTGGTTAAGTGGGGCCAGCAAGTCCTTTTAAGGCATTGAGTGGTTCTTTACAGTTGTATAAAAAACAGCAAAAGTGTTCTGTAGAAGAGAGTGCCATCCTGCCTCATCTGTGTTCCAGACTGGGGGAGGGGGGACAGGGTGTGGTGGTGAATTACCTCAGCTCGTATACAACAGAGCTTCACAGAGGTGAGGAGCTATCTCCTATGTTACAGGAAAGTCACCCTTTTTTCCAGAGTTCACTATATTGTTGAAATTACAAGTTTCTTTTAGCCCCTGAGCTCTACTCAGCTTCTACCCTGATCATCATTCTCATAATGTCTCCTTTAGTGATTGTAGGAAGCATGATGTAGCTGCTATATTCGTGAAGAGCTGCTTGGCTTCCTTTTCTGATATTCCCTCTTTACCTTTCTCTAAACAACTTTAGTTAATTACCTAAATAGCCCATGTGAATCAGATTAGAGGGTTTGAGAATCTCCATCTGGCAGATTTTCTGGGTTTGTTTTCCAGTAAGATTACACAGTTCCCCCTGAATTCTTCATCTTCTACAAAAAACATATATAAAAAAATCCTGGCCCACCTCAGAAGTCTTATTTTCAAGAATCCAGCTAAATCCAGGAATTCAAACTGAGTTTATGTTACTGTTTTTCTTCACTTTCTTTCCTTTTAAGGTAGAGTGTTAGGGTTCCCCAGCTGCAGTGAGTATATACCATTTTATACCCTTTTGCTACCTCCTCAACAGTGCAGCATTGCCTTCTTCACATGTGCCTAGGTGGGAGCTATTGGTATGGTCATTGCACCACACAACACAAAGGGTGCAAAATCCTTGTTGTAGAGGCAGTCAAATGAAAGGATTAATTTTTCCTTGCAAGTATACGTTGCTGCAGAAGAAAAGTTTTTAAAATCTCTTTGTATTTTAGATAGATACAGAAAAAGCAACACAGGAAAATTAAAGAACATTTTGCATTGGCAGGATATTAGAATGCTTTGTATGTGACTTAATACATCTTTGCTAGTTTTACCATTTCTGGTTCTGGAGCTGAGAATCAAAAAAACCCACTGTCCTCAAGTTTTGTTGCTGGAACCTAATTTAATGACCATATATATTTCCTGTGATCATTCCCATTTTTCTGAGAGAAGTGCACCTCTCAAAAGAAATACTCATGGCTGTCTTGAGGATGGTCAGGGAATGGAGTGAAGACACTGTGTTTAGTTTCAGACACCAAGATGTCAATTAAGAGGCAAGAACCTTTGTAGGAAATGTATCCCTGAGGAAACCTGGAAGTGCTGTAATAGCCAATCTCTGGTACAGATTTCCTGGTGAGAATCTCTTCTGTTTAGATAGGAAAGAAGATTGTTGAAAAATGATTGTAAAGAAAGTCTCCCATGTGAAGGTCACATTTACTTCTTTAAAATTAAACACATCATTAAAAGGTCTTGGCTGAATCAAGGCTAAGGGAACCCAAATCACCGACTCCACTCTTGCACCTGAATACTTATGAAGCAAAATATGTGAGGCTCCTGAGGCTTTAACCCCAATTTCTCTATTCAGTGGAGTGGTTTGCAGATAACTAAATTTTCTTCTCTCTCAAGAGTTTTTAAAATGTGGTAGTATCCTAAATGGAAAAAAACCACACATGCTTATTAATGCACTTATTTTTGTGTTTTAATTTATTTTCTATAGATCTAGAAGATTTTGCCAAAAATATTTTCTTACAGACAAATGGGAGGACCTAAATCAGCTCTGGTAACTGAATGCATTTGCTGAATGAGTCAGAATAGCTGGAAGGCAAGATGGATGGGGATCAGTGCATTATTTGCCTCACTGGGGACCTACACAAACAATAATTACAAACTGTAATGTATGGGAAGTATTGAGCATTGGAACTTTACTATATAGTTTGAGAAGTTGTGTAAAACCATGGCTATAAACCTCTGTGTTTTGGCCAGCTGCTCAGTCATGCTATGCTCTCTAGATACTTTTTTGCTTCACCAGGGTGTTTTCAGATGGATTATACACATGTGCCTAAGTTGAAAGTTGAAACATTGATTTTGATGGGATGCAAGGGAGAACCTTTTCACTTTGAGAGCAGTCAACCATTGGACCAGGTTGCCTGGAAGATTGTACAGTCCCAGATGGTGTGCATTCCTTGAGGTTTTTCAAAACCTGAGTGGAAAAAAAGTGCCTGAGCAACCTAGTCTGATCTCATAGCTGACCCTGCTTTCATCTGGAGATTGGGCTATGTCTCTTCGGGTGAGGTCCTTCCCAGTATCAATAACCCTGTGATCCTTCTGTTTTGACTGTGCTCATGGTGAGGTAGATTCTCAGCCATGGGCTATTTTGCATGAAAAGATATTTAATTTCAAAGAAGGAATTCTAAAATCTTGAAAAAATCTTGACAAGATCACCTGCTGGTATGTAGAGAGCTTATCAAGTGTTTTTCTTGAAATGTTGTGTTCTGCCATGCCATTGGATCTGTTGAAATGTAGCCTATGAAATAGTTGCTGAAACTACCCCAGCACTAAGCCAGAGGACTCAAGTTAGCTTCTGGTATTTACTTGAGGTGGGAAATCATTTAGCTGAAGAGTTTGCTGGAGCTAAGATTATTATCTCTGGGTAGTGAGACCTTAAGATACTCACAGACACTCCACTCCACAATTTCTTGCTTCCATTTGAACATAGCTGTAATCCCAGCTCTATGTAGGAAACTGGCTTGTGGGGGAAAGAAAAAAGAAATAAATAAAATAGAAAAAAAAAATTGGGATAAGTTTGATACTTATGAAAAATTGACTTCCATTTATCTTTTTGGTTGGTTGCGGGGGTGGAATGTAGTTGCAGACATTTCAACAATAAGTTGCCATTTAGATTCTGGACAGTAGACCAGCTGTTCAGTCCCACTTCTGCACATCAAATTTGTGTTAGAAGGGGGCAGTCAATGGCATAAGCCACTCTGGGCTCTTATGTAGAAAAAATAACAATGGAAAATATTTTTCCTTTTACCCCCTGCTCATGCTGGATGCTGAGAGGTTTTTAAAAGCCTATCGCCATCATGAGCACATGGTTGGGTTTTACCTTTATCAGGCACAGAGGAGGCAGGCCAGCCTTTTGAAATTTCTCAGCAGTCAGCAAGAACAAAGTGGGCATCCTAGTGGTAGCAGTAATTTTCAGCTTCCTGATAACAATTGGCAGAATGCTGGGAAAAGCTATTAAAAATGAGGTTCGATCACCAAAGTCTACTTTGGCCTACATTTAATGAGATGTGTCAGCTAGAATTTACAGTAAGTGGCTAATTGTTAATAATAGGCCTTTCTAAGACACTCTATGTGACTTCTGCAGATCTGCACAATACAACCCCATGTGCTTGCTAGGTTTTTCTTTATTGGGTATCACAGGTCAACTTATCACTGTAGTAAAGGAGCAGGATGTTGCAAGAACAAAGGCATTGTTAACTTTAAAAAAGTTTATTTAATATATAATATATGGGTGAATTACAACAAATAAGCTAAAATTAAAAATGAAGATGTGACCTCAATATAACAGTGGCATTTAATCTCCCTTCCTAATTGTGCTCAGGAGCAAGACAATATGTCTGTGGTAAAGGATGTTTGTATTTAAAGCACTGTGCAGCTTGATTGCAAAGGGGTTTTTTATTGCTCTGGGCAAGTTACTACATCTCTTTGTGGTTCAGTTTTTGTATCTGTAGATGGGAATGACACTTCTTGCCTTAGAAGAAGTGCAGTGTATATACACAATGAGGGGACTAAGGGATAGTCATAGGATCCTATTAAAAGGATTTATGACATAATGACTTAATATGAGCAAATATAAACTTCACTTAATCATTTGAATACTAAGGTTTTGAAGTCAGCTATGTCTATTAAATTAAACCATGCTCAAACTCCACAAGAAAAAAAGCCCCAAACATCTAAGAACATTTTGTGCCAACATGTTTGTAGCTTGCTTGAATCTTTAGTTTCAAAGTATGACTCTGGTGCTCTGGGTGCATTAGGCCAGTGCTCAATGCTCTGCCCTCTCACTGTAATGTATGAGAGGTAGCCAGGACAACTGTACTAAGGCCGTCTCCTGACTGTGCCATGTTCTTAGGGAAGTTACTGCCTGAGATATTTAATGCTTCAAAATTGCTTCTAGAAGGTGTCCAGAGCTTTGATTTTCTTTCATTCTTCCCTTTTCTAGTTCAGTGAAGTTTTCAGGGAGGCATGATATCTTTCATTAGGCTAACTGTTGTAGTTGAAGAAAGGAGAAAAACTTTAAAATACAATTTAAAAAAAAATTTTTTTTTTTTTGGTATGAAACAAACCAGGCCATTTAAAAAATCCTTTCACCATCATATAAAAAAGACTTTTGTTTCTGTCTTTGCCTCTTGACAATCACTTTCCTCTCATGAAAACAGAAACTGCATAAAAAGATTATCTACTTCCCAATTTTTTTTTTAATCAGACTTTTGTGGTTTCTATAATAAGCAAATTCTGGGGGGACAGCTTTCCTCATAATGTTTCCAAAATGCATTCTGAGGATGTAGTGTAGCTTCTATAACACTGTACATTGTAAAAAATCTTAGAAAATACGGTGTAAATGATCAAACACAAGTAAAAAGAATTGACAAGAGTGATGTACTTAATTTTTCACATAAAAAAAAATCATAACTGTTTGTCCAAATGATTGGAAAACTCATAGAACTGTAGACACTTTTTTATGGTAAGTGGTGGAAACAAGGTTACTGTAAGGCACTAGTCTAACATGGTGTATGTTGAATAGGCACCCAGACGTCAAGAATGTGAGAAAAATCACAAACTGTGTGAATGGAGTTATGGTGGGTGTGCATGCTAAATAAATTGCTTGAATTGAAAAGTGAACTTGGGAGATAGATGGCACATCCTTATAGAGAGCTTCAAATTGGAATAGATCTAGTCGGTTGAGCATGAGGTCTAATGTTTCAGTTGTTTTGTTTGTATAGAAGTAATTTTTCTTGGTAAATTGGGTAATTCCTGAGAAAAAAGCTTTTTACCCCTTCTTTCCACCTTCTCCAGCTACTAGTTTCCTTTTAAGGATGAAGATTTTATAAACCTACAAAATGCAGAAGAAAGGAAAAAAAATACAACTTGGAAATAGAAACTGAAGGGAAGGTGTCCAGCCTTGGAGGCAGTCTCCCTGAGTCTCACTTATCAGCTGCTCTCAGTGAATCTAAATAATGTCTCTCTTCCTGTTGATTTCTCAGAGCATAATGAGATAGGGCACAGATGCCTTAGTGTGCTCTACAGAATAAAGTAAGAAACATAGCAGTGGTGCTCCTTCTGCATCTGTTATTCTCCTTGCATGTGATACATTCTGAGGAATTTTATTAATTTATTACTTCCTTAATTTGAATTATTTCCTCATCACAGGCAGAACTTTTTTCTCTGTTTCACCCTCCTTTTCTCTAAGAAAAACACAAAGGGAATATTTTGAAAACATATGAGTAAAACAGTCGGGGGTTGTAGTAATAAAATTAAATTTGGTTTCTTGGACTATCATCTTGGGCTTGAGTATTGAGCTTTTTTATTTCTTATTGTAGAAACAAATGTTTAATTATATATTTACCTGTCTTTACAAAGTGTTTTGTTAGTTTATTAATATCATTAGAAGAAATATCCAGGAATACCTTTCTGTCCTTCTGAAAGCATTATTCTCAGTTTCACAATTAATATATTTTGTAAAGTAGCCTAGATCTCATCCAAAATCACTTCTTCACTTCCTATGACAGATGCCCGGACCCTCTGAAAGATGGGAAGATATTTCCCTTTTTTTGGGAGAACAGGTTTGAGAGTTGACAGTTTGTGGCAGGTAAAGGAGACACACCAGGGACATGTATGACTGCAACTAGACAGGCACCAGTGAGCCAGGAGCCAGTGATCCCAGAGCAGACTGAAAAGACATGTGAATCAACAGGGACTGGGCAGAGATTTCTGCAACTTATTCACTAAGTGCAACCATGCCTAGAGGAATGTATCCAATGGGAAAGAAAGTTTTATGATTTATGATTTCTCTAGTTGCTCTGATAATTTGCTATTTAAAATATTAAATCAATTAAGCTGCAGTTAACTTTCTAAACTCTTCGTGTTTCTTTGTTTTGTTTTGTTTTGGTTTTGTTTTGTTTTGGCTTGGTTTTTTTACATGAAAACTCCATCTGACTTAATGCCTTCCCATCATAAATATCTCCTTGGGCATCTAATGAACCTCTTAACTCCAAGAGCAGACAAATGAATCAATTCTACATAAGATAATGGTAGTCCTAAAGAGTTGTGTTTTTGTAACCTAACATCTTTTAATGCAGATAAGATGTTCTGCAGGGATGTCAGTAGTTTTACTCTAATTTTGTTTTTCAGAAGAACTTTTGTCATAGTAGACTAGATTATTTGATGGCTTAGCAGTCAGTACAGCACCACATAATATGGTGGTAAACTAAGCAAATGCATTTCAAATGCATTTAAACAATATTGCCAGAACAAATGGAATACTGTCAATATTTTGGTAAATCAAAATTTCCGTGATGAAATTTTTTTAAAGGTTGTTTCCTAGCAACTAGTGTCCTAGCATACGCCTGCATTGGTGACTAAGCTTCTATTGTGTTTTAACTAATAGGAAAAGTATTCTAATTATACATATGGAGGACTTATCCGTTATGTAATTGAGGTATAGGGTTGAGTCATGAATCATTAGTATTAGGTGACAATGATAATCTGAGTTTACTTTGTAAATTTTTGTCTTGAAGGAGGCATTAACATGTACTATTCATATAGAAAAATTATTAAATAGAGAGTTTAAATGAGCTTTCTTCTTAATTAGGACCATTTTAGTGTGGAGGAGAATGTAAATGCCATCTACTTAAAGGAAAATATAGTGATTCTCCTTGATAGTGATCTGAAAATGTGTAATCATTGCATTGCTATCCAGTCATGTGAAATTGGGGCACACTTTTATTCTAAACTGCTGGGAAGCTGTGGAAGATATCTGGCTAATTTCCAAGTCAAGCATGATTACAATGCTGCGCTTTCAAAAAATTTCACAGAACTAATTTAGCCTTCAAAGGCATGAGAGGTTAAAGCTAGGTCAACTGACATCCTTCTTGCACAACAGCATGTCTTCAGTTAATTATGTTGCATCTAAATGTGTGTTCTGTGTTGTCATACTGACTAAACTAAGCCTAAAAATACTGTAAAAGAAAAAATGTAATTGAAGATGAATGCACAGTCTGCCAGCATGGTTTATTTAATAGCTTCTTCAAATGTATTAGTGAGGAGTTTCAGCTCACTAAAAAGGAGCCCTTTGTCCAATGGTGCAGCAGATCTGTCCTACAAGAAAAATCTTACCAACCGCCAGTAAAGATCATGTTTTTCAGGCTAAGTTTTATTGACACATGTATGAAACCATTGGAATGTATCAGTTCAGCTGGAGTTAGGCTTCTAACAATAAGAAGTGTCTGCAGAATTACATATTAATTATTTTACCACATCAAATGCATTATAGTGGGAATCAGAGAGCCTTTCGTTAGTAATTAATCCAGTACATAGACAGATCTAAACTCTAACAATGCCGTATCATCTAAATGACACCGTTGAGCCCTCTAGAGGTAGAAGGTAATGTAATAAATTATGTCTAGGTAATGTAAAGAATGATGTATGGAAATAACAATATAGGTAATACAATACAGATAAACACATAGTATATATAAAGACTTGTACTCCAGACAAATCTTGTGACACTATTGGTTTCTTCTTTGTATGAATCCTGTTCATGCTCACTCTTGTCTGAAGACATGTAAATGCAGCAGCACCTGCTCAAGAGCATCAAGATAAGAGATCTCTCTACTCCTGTTTGTTTTTTGTGGTTTTTTTTGTTGTTTTTTTTTAGGAAATATTCTTACAGCAATCATTAGGTGCTTGTTCAGGTTTCTACATGAGATCCATTTTTACCAATAAACTCAGCATGGGCCTGTAAACCCTGCACAATTTCTAGTTATGTAATTGTATCACTCATTATCTGCTTTTCTACCTGATCAGTTTGCAACCTCATTGCAGCACAGCTGTACACTGTGGGACACGGCTCCAGAACTTCTGCACAGCTAATCCTATGATTCCACCTTTCTGTGTCTCCCATCCTGCCTGTAGTCGTCTCCTACATGCTTCATTATCAGCAGTGGTCCTGCTAAGGATTGTTATCTACATTTGCTTTTCAGTTCTGCAGTATCACCCCACTGTTAGCCAGATGAGCACAGCTGCATCCTGGAGAAGTACTTGGAGCAAGCACTGCAAGGCATATGATTCAGCAACTGCATTTTTCTCACCTTCAGACACAGTGGACTATATTGCATTGATGAGATAAATACAATCCAGAGGTCTGTGAATGTTCTAGCTGTATTTTGCTGCTGTGAAGAGCTAGACATTTTTTTGCCAGACTTTATGTGGAACATTTCAGTGGGCAATGTGGAACATTTCTGGGTAAGGACTTGTCTGGTGAATGACTGTAATGCAAGGAGAAATTCTGGCTTCTCAGGGAAAAATTATCTGATTCAGAACAGAAGCCATATGAGGGGTTTGTTCAGATGCCTTTTCTAGCTGTGCCCTGGCCATGTGCTCATCAAGATGGCTACCAGCTCTGGGGACTCAGGGAAAAGAGCAGTGTGTTTGGAAGTACTTCAGTGGCTGATGCTTTCAAAAAGTGTATTTCTTATCTACTTATAGTGTCTGTAAATCAAAGTAGAAGAAAAAAAAAAGCTAATTAGCCTAATTGTGTGTTAAGTCGAGGTTGCATTCAGAGCCTACCTCTTTTCTTTGGGTTGTTCAGGTGTGTTAACATTACCCGTTAGTGTAGGCAGCTGCAGGATTGACAAAGCCAGACATGAAAAACAAGAAGTATCAGAGGCTACTAAATATTTGTCTGTACTGCCACAGAAACTGAATAAATTGGGGAATTGAATATATATTAAACAGTTGTTAATTCATCTTGGTAAGTGTTACATGTAACTACGTCTTGCATAATAGATATTTTCTGGGTCTTCCTCATTTTTTCTGGGAATGGGGAACATGCATAGAATCAAAATCTTAGAAAATGGGATGTTTCTGGACAAAGAGAATGAATACAATTTAAAATTATATCTCTGCATAGTTTATACATGTATAAATATACATTATGTCTATAGAATTCTTTAGAATCAAGACTGAGGAAGTCTAGTTACAATTCTATTTTTCAGAGATAACTGTGTATATTAAAACATGTTTTAAATTCATTTGACTCTTCCTTTTAAAGACTTATATGTAGCCCATTTAATTTCTATTACTTGGTCTCAGATTTCACTATCAGCAAATGTATTTGTCTAAAGGATTGAGTAGTCTCAGTACATGAGCTATAATTTTTTTATTCATAATTTAATTATTTACAAGTAAGTAGATGTTGTTTGAAATTCCTCAGGTACAATTCATTACCAGTCAAAAGCAGATTACCATTTTGCATTAGCACATATTGGGCTAATTAATTAATAAAAGCGTAAAAACATAAAATAACATATTAAAAATATTTGTGCCCACTTCTATTTAAATATTTGATGAACAAAAAATCTAATGCTTTTCTATAAAATCTCACACTAATGAAAGTCAGAGAGATACTTCTTCCACCAGAGATACTTTCTAGCAGCTAGCACTAATATGAATATGTAGCCACTGGGAGCTGAATGAACCCATCTCCCTGACAAGAGCAAATAGTATACTGAATACCAGTGCCTCTGGTGACCTCTACTTCTCCCCAGAAATATAACCTGTGCTTGAATATTTTTTCTGAGATTGCATCAACAGAAAGAAGTGCAGGTGGGAAACTAGTTAGTATACAACATAATTACTTCAATATCATAGATGTGTCAAGTTATTCAGTCTCTTTTTCTGTTATAAGATACCTGCTCTGTATCGTAGAAATGACCATGTATGTATTGAACTTTTTACTAAAAATTCAGATTAATTTGTTTGGTTCTTCAGTTCAAAAATAGTTTTGCACAAAAGTTCTCATAACTTTTTTGACACTTTCAAAACAAAGCTCTTATATTTTTTCATTAGTTGTTTTTCCTCAGAATGTATGTTAATATTTATTACTGGTTTTATTTTAATATT
>JANIJG010007337.1:8930-33585 GCA_024611175.1 Megaceryle torquata
AAAACCATCAAAAATCTTAATAATAAAAAATAATGGGGGTTGTGAGGGTGTGTTGGCGCTTTTTTTCCTCAACCCATTCTCTCCCCCCCCCCCCCCCCCCCCCCCCCCTTTTTATAATAACATAAAACTGACTCTGGTGGGAAAGTGGGTGACTTTAGGGTAACCAAACATAATTTCTGTCATTTCAAATACGGAGCACTCCTTTTGTATGTAAAAGATGGCGGGAGGGAGGGAAGGGGAGGGGGGGGGAAACGACAAAACTGTTATAGATTTGCACTGACAAATGATGTTTGTGATTTCTGGTCATCTTGGTGGCTAGTCAGAATATTTCCACTTGGAGATTTACATGATTTATACCAACATCTGGTATTTTATAGATGAATATAGAAAACATCTTTAGTAATTTTCATATGACTTTTTAAAAGGAGAGAGTTAAGAGTATTTTGCAGATTAATAATATAAGGCCTATATGCATTATCTGCATATGAGGTAACAGTAGCAGATGGCTCATTGACTAGTGGAATTACAGTAAATGCCTTTTAAAAAGATGTACCTTTTCATCATAGGCTCAAAAAAAGAGGGGGAAAAAAAAAAAGGAAACAAACACTAAAGCAAGAATCACTGAGGCTTCTAAGCATACATTTTTGCTTTGCACCAAGTGCTTTGCTGAGTGAAGCCAACCATGCAATGTACTAATTTCATTTAAAATTTTACTTGCTTTATGAAACAAATACCATATTAGCCTTAAATCACAGATATGTGCCTTTTTCTAGATACTATTTTCCACCAGTGTACATAATCTAAGAACCCTTTCACATAATGGTTTGTCAGTTCCCACTAAGGGGAAGGTGACTGTGTAAATACTGTTTCATTGTACTCTTAGAGCAAGTTAAAGCTTTAGTGAACCTTCATGGATAAGTATGATTTTTGAGAGAAGAAATCAGGCCAGTATGGTTTTCTATTTAATTGAAAAGCGTACTTAGGGAATGGGAGTAACACGGAGGAAACTTTTTCAATTTCTCCATCAATCCTGTAGTCTTTAAATGTAAAATTCTATGTCAATTTTATCATAGACATTTTAAATCCAATGCATTGGCATCCTCATTTGCACATCTTATGTTGCTTTGTGTTTTATTAAGTAAAATTAAATACTTCAGATATGTTATTTACAAAAGTGTGGATCGTATGATTTATGTACTGTAAGTTCAATTGCTTTTCAGCTGCCGTTCTTAAAGTTTTCAGTGCTTAACACAACCATAATGTAACTGTAAATCAAACTTTTTAATCATTCCTCATTAAATTCTTGGCCTGACAGAGCCGCCTTTGTTTATGTTCTGTCAATCTCTTGTAGTAGTTCATTTATGTTCCCCAGAATAACCTATGTGCATTTTGGATTTGTATTAAAGGTGTTTGCAGGCAAATGTCCTTGACTTGTGATGGTGCAGCTGAAAGCTTAGTCATTTCTGTGAGTTGCCACCCCTGCCCAAGAATTCCTGGTAAAGCAGTACTAGATGGTAGCACTGATGCTGTTTTATTTCAGGATGATGTAATAATAGTGTGCACGTTCACCTTGAATGTAAACTCATAGTGAAACAAATATTTCAGTACGGGTCATTTGTGACTTAAACTTGTACGTGTAATGAAATTTCTTTTAATTTTTTTATGAAGCTGTTGATTTCCACAGTCTTCGAATCCTGGCGTGCATATGGTAAGATGGTGCAGAAAAGAAGTTAGCTGTGTAACTGCACAGTGGAGCTAGGAAATGCAGACAGCAGCATTATAGCAGGGACTGAAGAATGGAAAGCTCCTAACTACAACTGAAGTATCAGCTTTCAGAACGCTAGAGGAAAAGGGTGCGCATGGAGCACATGATACTTGTTTCATTCTCAAATTCACCCATCTCCTGCTGAGGATAGTCCCTGCACAGAAGGAACTGATCTATTGCTAACAGTAAGAGTGCACTGCAATCTAAATTGCCTTATTCAAGAAGGACCTGTGTGGCATTGTGTAACCCTGAAACTTTTGCAATAGCTTAAAACTGCAGAAGTCTCTTCACCTGGAAGAAAAGGTCTGCCAAGAGAGATGGAATCGTGGAATTGTTAAGGTTGGAAAAGACCTCCAAGATCATCAAATCTGACCTTCTACCCAACACCTCCATGACCACTTGACCATATCCTGAAGTGCTTAGGGAGGGTGACTCCACCACTTCCCTGGGCAGCCCTTTCCCATGCTTAACTACCCTTTCAGTACAGAAATTATTCCTAATACCTAATCTGAACTTCCCCTGGTGCAACTTGTGTCCACTTCCTCTTGTCCTATTGTTAGTTACTAGGGAGAAAAGGCCAACACTGGCCTCTGTGCAACCTCCTTTCACGTAGCTGGAGGGATCGCTAAGGTCTTGTCAGCTTCCTCTTCTTCAGGCTAACCCCAGCTCCCTCAGCCTCTCCTCATAAGACATGGTCTCCAATTCCCTCACCAGCTTCATTGCCCTCCTCTGTACCTGCTCCAGCACCTCAATGTCTTGTACTGTGGTGCCCAAAAGCGAACATGGTACTCAAGGTGCGGTCTCACCAGGGTCGAGTACAGGGGCACCATCACTTCCTCTGGCTGGCCATGCCCTTTCTGATAAAGGCCTGCATCCGTTGACCTTCCTGACCACTTGGACATGCTGCTGGCTCCTGTTCAGCCAGCCGTCAACCAACACCCCCAGGTCCTCTTCGGACAGGCAGCTTTCCAGCCACTCCTCCCCAAGCCTGCAGCACTGAATGGGGTTGTGGCTCAAGTGCAGGATCTGGAATTTGTCCTTATTAAACCTCATACAACTGATGTTAGTCTGTTGGTCCAACCTGTCCAGATCTTTCTGTAGAGCCTCTCTACCTTCAAGCAGATCAACACTCCCACTTAATTTCATCTCAGCTGCCAGCTTCCTGAGGGTGCACTCCATTCCCTCATCCAAATCATTGATAAAGATGTTAAACAGGGCTGGCCCCAGCACTGAGCCCTCGGGAACGCCACTTGTGACTGGTCGCCAACTGGATTTAACTGCGTTTACCACAACTCTCTGGGCTTGGCCAACCAGACAGTTTTTAACCCAGGGAAGAGGAGTACACCTGTAGCAAGGATTTGCTAAAATCCCTCTGGGTATTGTTTAAATTGCCTTTCCTAGCAATTTCTTTTTTTGCCCTGATTCAAAAACATGCTTATGAAATAATTCAAGCTCATGTCTTATATTCAAAGTCAGCTCTTTAGATCTAACCAAATTTAGAAACTTTTCGTTCCAGAGATCATGTGAGGAAGGCGTTTCTGAAGTTTTTAATGGGAAGTAATTACAGTTGTCAGGCTTTCTGATACTAACAAAGAAGCTGTGTAAATATGTTAAGGCTGTAATGCTGGCTTTTACCCAGGTAGGCAATTGCCAGGATGGATTATTGGTTTTTGTTTGAAGGGAGGTCCATACCTACTTAGTAGAGTCTTGGCTGGGAAAGTTATCACATTGGTGCTTCTAGCGTTGCGTGAAGTTCCTCAGGAAGAAGAATTTAAAGCAGTTAATGGCATTTCAGATAGGCTGTTGTAGCTGCTCCTCTACAAAACGGAGGCCCGGGGAGCTGTTTCATTTCTCAGTGACCTTACTGTAAGTTGTCTGCCTTCCTGGCTCATTTGTATGGATTCTACAAACAGCTCTTACTCTCTAAAAATGCACTGGCATACACCAAGCTTTGTCAAGCCCTTACACAAAGAAACTTTCTGGTTATAAAATGTGTACAGACTTAAAGAGGTCTTTGCAAGCAGAGTACAGTAAAACACTGGTATCATTAAAGTAACAGCTTGATTTCAATCTTCTGTCAACTGGTTTTCCCAGCAACCTTATCTCTGTCCTGTCTCTGCTCCAAAAAAAATTATCAAAGTAATATAAAAGGAAAGCTAAATGTTCCTCTCGACTCTGTTCTGAGCTGAGCAGGAGGCATGTTCAGTTTGTATTCTCTGCTTATCTGCTCTTGTTCCTTGTGGTGATATTACAAGAATAATAAGGTATTATAATTATTTAGCATTCCTCATCTGCAATTAACATTTGGTTGGGGTTTTTTTTCAAACTGGTTAACTTTTCTATGCTGCATGCTTTATGTGGGGGCTGTATTAGTCACAGATTTTTTTAACTGGTCATCTTTTCATATTTTGTGATTGTCCCCACCCCAGACTTATCCAACTACTGACAGCTAAATTGTGTCAGATTGAAAGGTTTTATGGTTTGGGGTTTTGTGGGGGTTTTTGTTCATTTGGTTTTTGTGCTGTTGTGGGTTTGGGTTTTTTTTAATTTTGTTTTTCTCTGAGATCCCCAGAGAAGTTAACTGTTACTTGGTTTATATTTTTCTCCTCGTTACTTGGCCTTATTAGTAGCTCTTTGACACCTTTGTGTCCTTTCAGGTTGTTTTGATGCTACAACTAGGAATGCATGGAAAGCAAGTTCTCTGTCTGTGACAGCAGTCTGATTCACCTCACTGCACCTGTTTCACCAAGGTCCATTTTCTTCATTTCTGTCAGTTTTCTATGGAAACCAAGTGGTCATGTAGTTGGAATGTGTTTACATCTTTTTGTCATGGCAATAGCTTGAAGTGCATTAAGGAAGTACCTTACCTTGTAGTATAAGAGTACCAAGCAGGATGGGTTGTTCCTGCCTTGGAGAAGGGCATAAACTGACAGAGAAGCAGAGGAAAGGAATAGTGATGTGTTCCATCAGAGTCCCTGTATGAACCTTGCGGAGCAATGGTCTTGGGCATAAAATCTTGGTCTGTGATTTGCAATTTTTTTGTTTTCTGCAGCTGAGAGTGTTGGCACAAAACCATTGCTTTTTACACTTCAGCCGCCTTTCTAAATGAACCAAAACATGTAAGAAGGGGGCAGGAGCAGCAACAACTCTGTGCTGTCTGCTACTGGTAGTGTATTTCTGTTAAGTTATAGTGCTCAGCAAAACAGATGTTCAACTTTTTATAATTGCTGTAGGTGAAAACAGTTTTTTCTGAGCAAATACACTGTCTCATCTCTTTATGAAAAGCCACATTAAAGATAAAGCTATTAGAAGAATTGAAGTATTTGATATTGCAAGAGAATCAAAAAAAAAAAGAGATCAGGAGTGTCTTTCCAGAGTTTCCTTGCGTCATCGGTTGGTAGAACTTAGATGGGTACCAGTGTGGCTGTATGATAACATTTCTTAATTAAATGCAGAGATCAGATATAGAACAAAGTAAACCTGAAAGAAATTTTTCATTTGGGTTTGCCCTGTTATTACTGTTTATGCCAGCTTAAATCCATTGGTTCAGTCAGGAACAGTTCAGCTATCAGCAATGTGTTCTTAGTAAATGGTACTTAACAAATGCTATGTCCTACTGTGCTAATTAAAAAAGTAATTATATACCTTGCTGCCTTTTAAAGACTACTGAAGGCTGTAAATTCAAGCACTCCAGAGTTAAATAATGCTAAAAACTAGTGTTGCCTGTTCGGTCTTGATTTGCCTTTCTTACACATGCATATGCATCATGCTAGTTTTATGTGATAGTGGTAATTAATTGCTGGGTTTTGTTTCAAGAGGTTAACTACTAAAGCACTTACTTTTGAAACCAAATAGAACTTGGGTTTACTGTGACTGGAGCATCACAATTAACTTTCTCTCCTGCCTTTGTCCAAACACTGTAGAAATGAGGGCTTGGAGTGAAGATGATGACACCTTTTGTTCAGGTGGTATAAATTGTTTTGTTCCCATTAGATCTCTTCAGTCATTAAATTCATGTTCAGCCTAAAGCATCAGAAGCAATTTGTGCTCTAAAGGAAAGCAGAATTTACAACAGACTTTTTTTTTTCCCCTCATATAAGGAGAAAAAAAAAAAAGATAAGGCCTTAAAAGTAGTAGTCATCTTAAAAGCTCTTTTGAGCATTTCATTAACTAGAAATCTTAAAATATTTAGAATAGGATTTGTTTTCATAGTATACCAACCCATTTAAATGCTATCTGTTCTAGGGAGGTGCATTTGTTGCTCATTATAGGTGGGGCTGCTCGATCTACCTATTATTAAAGTTGCTTAATACTTCCTACTGTAAAGACCTGTTTTCAGTTGTTTGTAACTGGGATTAATTTTAGCCATGTGGGCAAAATCTCTGCCTGGTGAGTGTTCTCTTTATCTTTTTTTTTTTTTGAGGGGGTGGGGGATCAGCTAAAAACTTAATTTGCTAACACCATATTTTGGAAAAGTTCTGGACAAAAAAATAACCACAGGGTGAGGAAAAGTTAAGAGTTTAACTTCACATCCGGACTGATTCCCAGGTCCTCCGCTGCCCTGTTCAGTTTCTGGTTTGGTTTTTTTTTAATACAATGCCATTATGCAAGTCTCTTGTTTGGCTTACTCTTTCCGTCTTTTCGAGCGAACATTTGAGCTCATGACTGGCAGCAATGAAAAAACAAGTCTCTTTGGTTCCAACACAAGCAGCTACAGTCCAAGCGGCAATGCGCTTCCTCGCTGGTGACCTCGGGGGTGACCCGAGGCTCTCGAGGAATGTCCATGCTGGCTCAAGGCTGAGGTGCTGCTAACCCTGCCAAGGAGAGATGCAGGGCCTGTGATGAGTTACCATTTACTGCAGCTGAACTGTTTTCACTCTTTTTAAGCTTAAATGACCAGGTTCTGATGTCATGTTCCTTAAACCTTCCATTTGTTCTCGTATTTTTTTTTCTTTTTATCGAGTGATTTGCCAGACCAGTAGATCAAATCTCTGGCAGCAGAACTGTAAGCCTGAATGGTGTAACCTCAGTGACTATGGGCCTGAGCTCCGGGTCTGGAGCTAGAGATGATGACACCAAGCCTCCTGGTCCTCCCCTGGTTCCCGACCCCTGGGGGGCAGAGGCAGCAGCGCAGGTTTGGCGCTCCCCACCGAGGCGAGACATGCTTTTGTCCTCCCCCTTCTGCCTGCCCACTCCTAGCCATGCCAAGGTGTTATTTTCTCTCTGGTGTGCTCAGCTCAGAAGCTCTGGTGGCTGATTGTGCGAGGTTGGAGGTGAGGTTTTTCCTTTCTTCTCGGGAAAGGAGATTCCGCCTCAGAATTGACCTCCCGTGAAAAACAGTGGTGGAGCATGTGGGCTGTGTTTGTTCCTTACAGCCATGACTATTTATTTACTCAAGTTCTTCACATCTATTCTTCCTCGGAAAATGGTTTTATTTTTGAAATGTGATACAATCTCTTGACAAAATATTTTAGAACAACATAGTTATTTGCTGTATCATCTGTGGATGGTACTTTGGCTTTCAGGTATCCACAAGTCCTGGGAGCTGCTTAATGCGACATAACCCAGAGCTCTGATCACGTCTTAAATTCCTCTGAAGTTCTGCTTTGGAGACCAACTTCCAGCCTGCTGCTGCCCCGAGGGGCCCCGCAGGCTCCCCTGCCTGCTCTCACCGGTCTTGCTTGGCTCAGCCGGCGTGGGGAAGGGGCTGGAAAGGGGGCTGCTTGCCCGGGAGCGAGGGCAGAGGGCGAAAGGCTTCAGCCGTGGAAGGGAGCCCGTGTCTTCCAGCCGGGAGCGTGGCTGGAAGCGCTGCTCTCCCGCTTCTGAAGGAAAGTTGCAGCGATTTCGGTGATAGCTTCTGGGAAATTACATACGAACTTCTCTAGCCCTCAGGAGCTCGCTTAGACCGAGACCCGCCGGGGAGGCAGCAGCCAGGGCCGGGGAGACGGTCGCTCTCCTCCCGCACAGACGTTTCGGTAGCGCCGGCCAGGTGCAGAAGGGGAGGGAGCGGCGCTGTCCGGCGGCCGGGCTGAGGGCGGGCGGAGGCCGAGGCGCTCCCGTGAGACCACCACGGTCGCCACTGTCACCTGCCGCGGCCCCGCCCGCGCCTGCGCGCTGCCCCGCCCCCCGCCCGAACCGGCGGCGCGGCCGCGATGGGAGGAGGAGGCGGCGGCGGCACCGGGCCCTGCTGCGCGCGGTGCCGCGTGCTCCCGCGGGCGCGGAGGTGAGCGGCGGCCGAGGTGCGGCGCTGACGGGAGCTACGCGTCGGTCTCTCCCTGGCTGGGCGGGGGCTGCGGCCGGGGAGAGGAGAGGGTGGGGGGGGTTCCTTCTCCGCCTTCCCAGGACGGCCGAGGGGAGAGCGCTCCCGGGGAAACGGGCTCTCTTCCCCGCGGGACCCTGCGGTCCGGCGTCCCCCATCGCTCCATCTGTCCGGCCGCGCTCTGTCAACGGGCGGGAGCTGCCGCCGCTCCCGTCGTACGGTAGGCGTGTGCGGCGGAGCGGGGACTACCGCTGGCTTCCTTGGCTCTTGTTCCTCGGCTCTCTCCGCTGGGGCCGCTGCCGTTGTATCGAGCGTGCCCGCCTCCCCCAGCCGCTCGCATCCCGCAGGAGAGAGGGTCCGGGAGTTCCCGGCGGGCAGCGGCGGGTGCGAGGGCGCCCCCTGTGGGCGGGGCGGGGCCCGGCGGCTGGGGCGGGGCGCGAGGGAGCGGCGGGCGCGAGGTGCCTGAGGGTGCCCGTGATCCAGCGGCAGCCCGAGGTGAGCGGCTGGCGGCTGCAGCCCGGGCCCAGTCGAGCCGCCGCTGCGGCCTCACCCCCCGCGAACCTTCCCCTGACAGCCCTCGGCGCTCCCCCGTGGCCTGCGGCGTCGGTTGAAGGGCGTTTCGGAGTCGCGATCTCTCTCTCGGCCTCGGGTGGTCCCGGCGGCTCGGCCACCGTGGCGATCGCGTAGGTACCGGGACCCCGCCCAAACGCTCTCTCCGGATCAGAAGCGAGACGGTAAGGCCGAGTGAGGGCTGTCCCCACGGCGTCCCCTTCCCTGCGGCGGCTCAGAGTCCAAGCGAAAAATCTGAGCCCCTGACAGGCCCCTGCCTGGCGCGGGGGCCCGCGGGCCCGCCGCCCGCCTCTCTTGCCCGGTGAACCGCGCGGGGTTCCCCTCCCAGCCTGGCTGCCTGGCAGCGAGGTCCTGCCGTACGGGGGGCTTTGTTGGGATGTATTAAGTGGTTGAGTGTGAAGGTGCTGCGCTAGCGCCAGCTGCATCTTTGTAACCCACGCGTTTTGGCAAAATCAGCGGCTGGTTCTATGAGGCGGCGTTTGCAGTTTCTTTATCTGCAGTGAGCAACTGGTTGCTCCGTTTACCTTTTGGTGTGGCTGTTGTTGAGACCCAGACATCCAAATACTGTGGTTGGGCTTTGGTGTCAAAATCGGCGTTGTTCTCATGAGAATTTGGAGGACACCTGACACAGAAACGTGGGCAGCAGAGAACATAAGATGTGAGTTAAAGGGAGTAATATCTTGCAGTATGAATTATGAAATGCCCTTCAGCGCATCGTGTGTTTCACCTGTTAATTTGTGTATGCAAATATAATGTATGTCCGTCTCAGTGGTGTTTTCTTGCAAGAAACAAATTACTTTAGAGTGTTCGTCTTCTTACCTGGGGAGAAAGTTGTCCCCACCCTCTATCTTTGAAATATATTTCCAAGTTAGATTAGGTTGGCTGAAACAATGAATGAAACAAAGAAATAAAATATTTCTTTTATGCTAAATACGGACACAATTAAAACGTGCAGTAAAGATGTTACTTTAGAGCTCTTGCACTTCTTGGGCTGTTTTGGATAACGAGCATGCAATAATGAAGTGTAATTGAGACATCTGAAATGTTTCTTCTTGGGTCCTTTCTCCCCCCCCCCCCTTTAATCCTTTGGAAAGAGTGGAAAGGTTCTTTAGGAGTTAAAATTTTGCTTGGGTTTTATTACGCATCCCAGTCCCAGCATGTCTCGGTAGTCTGTAGTTCACAGTTGGAACGGCTGTGTTGTTCTCCACCTCTTCTTGCTGTACTTCCTGCTGGGAGGCACCTGCAGATACCAACGAGCGACCCAGAGCCTGTCCTGGCTGCCAGCTTCTCTTCTCTCCCACCCATGGTAATGGCGGAGGCAGTGGGAATGTCTCTGAGTTGCTCCTCTGAGAGGCAGCAGGAGAAGGGAATTTTGACCAGTCTGCTGGTATCTGGTAACTCGAGACTGCTGTCCTCTTACAAGCAGGTGACCTTTGTCACCTGCATCGTGCTTATCTGCCAGAAGACAAAGCTGACTGCCAGCCTTCATGCTGTGCCTTTCCTTTCATGTCTCCCTTCCCGATGCTGATTCTTCCCCTTTCCTGGTTCTGGGTGACAGTTACCTCATCTAAAGTAGTGCAGGGCTTGTTGGCTTGAAAACAGTTTTTCCTGTTCGCTCTATCTATCTGTCTGTCTATCTTTACATCTAGATTGGGATGTTTTCTTCCCCTTGCATTCTCCACTCCTTTCACTAGGAGTGTCCCTTGTCTAACTCAGAAGCGCTCAGGTCTGAGATCAGTCATTTTCCATTCTTACGTGTTAGCTCTGGGACTCTGATGATTCATCGCTTACAACTTTGTTTCATTAGGATTTGATCCCATTTTTTCTTAAATCATTTAAATTTATTGGAATTTTCAAAATTAGGTTCTTGCACATTGCCCAGTGGCACAGTCGGTTGCTCTGTCTGTCTCCTTTCTTTATTTCTTTTATTTATTTATTTTTTTAAAACTCTGTGAGAACCCAAGTTAGAAAGTAATAACTGTTGAATACTGCTTTGTGATGATGGAAGGCTAGCTAATACATTTCCATTTTTAAATAAGTAGTAGGGAGGAAAAGATTTTTCTCTAGTTGAGTATTTCTTTAAATTAATGCAACACTTAATTGCTTTGCATAGTTAATCTCTTTCCACCACCTCCTTGCACCTGCTTTTTTATGCCTCTCTGATCATGAATTTGGGAGGAGAGGCATGAACATACAGGGCTCTGTAATAGCAGCGGGGTATTAATGCTGGCTTGAATTTGAAACCCTCCATCCTGATCCACTTTCTTTGTAGCTCTTCCCCTTTTTAAGCTGCCATTAAAATATTTTCCATCATTCCTATTGCTTAAACCCCATACAGGTCTTTATAGATGTGTTCTGTTCTTGCGAGTACCTTGATAATGTAGGTATGAGAAAATCTGAAGCAGGGAAGAGGAGTTTGTTTTGCTACCTACACAAGCTCCTGAGAAGAAAAGGTACAGTGAATTATTTTGCATCGCCTTCCATTGACTTCAGTGAAGCTGTGAGTGAAGGAGTCCTTGCAGAGTAAGAGAGAATTTGCCCTAAGGCTTCTTTCTGTGACTTGGGTTTGTTTGTTCGTGTGCGCTCCACTGATGGATCTCTGGCAAAAATAGCGAAGGATTTTTCATCACTATTATACGATATCAAATTGATCTGCGTTGCCATTAGCTCTATGTGAACCCTGCTGAAGAGGCATACAATTAAATCAGTGCCAAATTTCTGATTTGATGCTGTTCTTGTGCCAGTCCATTACTTCAGCTTTTTCTCTTGAGCTTTCCTGCAACTGACTTTTGCTCAGGGGCTGTCTTTCTGTCCTTCTTCTCTCTTAATTTCTATGTGTGGTATCTTTGATTCTCCAACCCCCCCCCCCCCTTTTTTTTTTTTAGTAAATTCCCCAAATTTTTTTGAGATAATTTGCATAAAACCTTGGGATTCTTCATTGGTCTGTATTTGAAACACCTTAATTAGTTTTCTCTGAGACTTACAAAGTAAACCTGTTTTAATAGATTTGCCTTGTCAAAATTGTGCTTTTTGTGGAAGTCATACTCTTACTTGAAGGTTTACTGCCAATAATGTTCATGTAATAGGTGATAGTATAAGAAAAATTGCTCACAACTATTGCAATTCCTGTTAAGCTACGAGGTAATCTCGATGTAAAAGCTTTCCTGAGTATTTAAAGTTTTGCTTATATTCAGTGCTTAAGATGCATATATCAGCTGCTTGTTCTCTCTCTCTCTCTTTTCTCTTATTGAACTGACTGAGTTAACCTAGATACTGAATTATAAGGGGCAGCTTAATCAAACTGTAGTCTTTCTTTTCTTAGTGCATTTTGGGAGGTAGTGTAATCAGACCAGTAATGGTAAAATGCAAATACTGTAAGCTTATGCTCAATGAACATAGAAAACTTAGGGACTCTATGCTGGTTTTCCCTTATTGATAGTTGTGTTCAAAAATATGAAGGAAAAAAAGTAGCCCATTAGGCTAGATTGTTAAATCATTGACAAATTGTTCATTATTTTAATGCAGCTTGGATTTAAGCCATGAATTAAAGGGATTCAAGCAGGGTCTGTTTGATCCAGTTAATCCAGTACCGTAGTACTTGTATTTTCCAACTGTGTGTAATCACCTTTAAAAATTTTCTAAGATTAGGAGTGGAATAATATTTGTTTTAATAAATTGAGATAAATATGTTCTTTTACAAAACTGCACCGAATAGGTAGTTTCATTATTTACTGCGGGCAATTTAAGAGGTTTACTTATTTTTATAAAAATGTTCTTGAAATCTAGATACCCAACGCTATTTGGGATCTTGGTAGGAATACATTTTATACAATTGTCCTGGGAAAGACTTTTGATTCACTAAATTTCCCTTCCGGATTAAAAACCTGATGGCTGTTATACCTTAATTTTAGTGTATGTTCAGTGCAAGGGACAATGTCCAATCTCTCTGATCTGAGTCCACCTATTGTCCTTTGTCGTAGGTTGCGAAGATGGTCCAGTCCCCTCTTGCGTTGCTACTGCTGGCAGACTAGAGTTTGAGAGCGCGTGGTATCAGTTGCTGCTGCACACGCTGTTCCATGTTTCAAACTGATCCAAGGAACTAACGCTCTCCTCTTTGGAGAGGCCATAAAATGCATGTTATGAATTGTCTCTCCTTGGTCAATGACAAAGAAAATGGGGCTATTCCAGTTGCAGTGGGATTAATGAACGAGGATACGACGACAGCATCTCAACTTTCTCAGCCTGCAGCACCACCGCCCCCTCCTCCATGTCCCCTCACAGGGGCACCCCCAGCCCCTCCGCTCCCCCCAGGGGTGCCGCCCCCACCTCCACCCCCTCCTCCACTGCCTGGGCCAAACTTACCCCTGCCTCCACAGCTGATAAATGGGCATGACAGCCATGGCAAAAAAAAACGAATGCGGAGCTTTTTCTGGAAAACTATCCCTGAAGAACAAGTCCGTGGTAAAAACAATATCTGGACAATTGCTGCAAGACCACAGTATCAGATTGATACAAAGACAATTGAGGAACTTTTTGGGCAGCAGGAAGAAACCAAGCCCCAGGACCCCCGAGGTCGATCTTTAAAGTCTTCATTTAAAGAGACTAAAGAGGAGGTAAGAATTGAAGAAAACCCTCTCTTTTACATAATGCTGTAGGAATTGGTGTGAATTCTGACTCACCTTCATCTCTTTCTCTGTCATGTTTCATCCTTAAGGCTAATTTGTCTTGATTTGAAGGGAGAGGGGAACGACAGGGAGAATAAAGTCTTTGTTTTAGTAGGCATATTTGTTTATCAAAGAGCTGACAGTGTTTTATTATTTTAACTTGGTAAGTGCTGTGATTTGATCACCTCTTAAAGTAAATACAAGAGGAGGGAGCTGAAGGCATCTGTGTTTACTCACATTGGATAGCCCTTGAGTTTTCAGTGTGAAACAGAGGTGTAGCATAACTTTTCTCCTCTGTGTCTGTTGTGCATACAAAATGTTCTACATCCAAACACGAACCAGAGGGGAGGGAAGTGAATCCTAATGCAAGTGTTAATGCTGTATGTACCCTTCATGTCCTATAGACATCAGGAAGGGAAGTACCAGTATGACATTGAGGAAATAGAACATAATATAGTGATCATGGGAATTTGTTATTTAATTGAGGTAATTTTAAAGTTTCAACTTTCATAGATCTTGCTTTCCTGCTAATGAAAACTTTATTTCATCTACCCTGGGTTTTTTTTCTGGCCACTAAAATAACCCTGCAAGGTGGCCTGAAGGTTGTTACTGATTTCTGTTGCGGTGGTGAGAAGGTATATACCAAGCATTTTCAGGTTCAAACACCCTCTGGTGAACTGATAAGTAGCTTTTCTCGTTCTTAAATCCTGATTTATAGGCAGCCTCTTTATGAAGCCTGAATTCAGTTGTCTCAAGTGATCTTTCTGTGAAGTAATTGGAGGGTTGAAATGCTGATTTTAATCACTGGTGTGTGTCTACATACATGTTAGCTTGTAAACAAAATACAGAGAGCATGGGGTTCAGAGATGCCACAAAATATCAGTTTTTGGTGAGAAAATAGGGACTTAAAGTTGATGGTATCTTGCAGGATTCTGATGTCAAAATAAGATCAGCAGGGTCAAGGTGAGAAACCACTGTACTGATATTGTGCATGAAATACATAGACTAAAATAAGGGGTTTCAAACAAGCACGTGTATCACAGACTCTGAAACCCTGACATCGGGAAAGAGTAATTGGGGCCATCATCAAAGGTAGTCATTAACCTCTATGCTGTTTTCAGGGTATGTTCATCTTTGAATCAGAATTGCAGTGAGTGGACTTCCTGTACTGCATACACAGAGATGCACACGTCTCCAGCCTCGTGTGTTTTCCTCCCCCTTTCAGGATTACTGTGTGGTGAAGATTTAGTTATAATACAGTGGTTACAAGTTTCACTAACTGAATGTGGGTATACAGTAAGCAGGGGCAGAGAAAACCCCAACATACTCCAGAACTCACGTGGTTTCATGTACAGCTTGAAACTCGGGGCACCCTGGGAGGGTGTTAGAAATGTTAGAAATGAAAATTACAGTCCTGCAAAACAATGTTTTCTTCAAAATACAGTGCCTTGGAAATGAAAACCTGCCTTGCTGCTCGTTAGTGGTTTTTGTACATCTGTCTGGAGCTGATACAGTGGTCCAAGGCACCTCTGCTGCTTGATGCCTGTCCACCCTGGTTCACGGCTCCCACCGTGCCTTTCATGTGGCCGGAGGTGAGGCAACAGGACTCACTTCTGAGTTATGCTACTTAAGTGAAAAAATGTTCAACTCCATCGCTAATCTTTGTCAAGCACGCTGCAGCAGTGTGTCAGACAACGATGAGCAATTTCTTGTGTGTTAATGGACTTTGCATTACTAGCTGCTTAGCAAGGAGAGGAGGAGGAGATAATCCTGAAGAGCTGTGTGTTACTGGAAGTGCAGAAGCACAGATATGCAACAGCTCACATGCTTAATGTTACTATAGGCATCATTCAACAGGGTATGGACATTTGAGGCATAGGCAGCGTTTGTCATTTTCGTCATTGGTGCTGTCAGCTGCTGCTCACTTACTTTAATGCATGATGGTTATCCTCAGTTCACTGTAGTAAAACCTGTGGAGGTTGAAAGGAGTCGGGGGCAGGCTGAGGATGTCCGTGTGACCTTGTGGAGCATGCATTAGTGTGGGGCTGAGGAAGCTGTAGTTCTGTTCCTGGCTGCATTCCTGTCCTGGCAGGGGAAGGTTGACAAGACATTTTGGTTTTCAGTACTTCTATTTCTTTTGCATAAACCACAGTTGATTTTAGAAAGTGCTTTATGGTTCAAAAGTAAAAAGCATTCTTTGGAGTTTAAATAGTGGAATTAGTCTAGCTGGCATAGTGTGTCAACAGCAAAGTTTCAAGAAAACTTCAAGCGCGTAAATTCAAGTACCGCTTAGACCCAAATCTGGGAAAATCCCAGCGTGTGTCCAGAGTGCTCTACAGAAGTGCATGGCCAGAGAGTCTGCTCTTTTGTCTCAGCAGGCTTCCTCCCAGTGCAGTGGCACAGCTTCAGTGCAAGTGGTGAGGAGCAAGTCTTAGCTGGTGTTGAGGACACTCCCCCGGAGACTACGGTTGAGATAGGGGTTTCATAACTTCTCCAGAGATTGCTCTTGATGATGAAATTATGAGCAGCTTTGGAAAAAGCTCTCTCTTCATGCAGGAGCTTGCTGCATGTCCTTTTAATTTGTCACTTGCCAGTGATTTATATAGGGAATTTAGATGCCCAGCTCAGGTTATTGAATCCCAGTTCTGAAGGCTTAGCACTAAACATCATCATTATAAGAGAGTCCCTTTTGAGATTTGAATCCAACAGCAGATGCTTTCCTTTTTGTAAACAGTCCCTCACCAAACCCTTAGGAGATTAATTAACATGTTTCCTTGACTAAAGGCCTAATTTGCCTTGTGGTTTCATATGATTTGTGAAAAATAGGGGGTGTAGAGGCGAGTTTACACACCAATTTACTTTCCCTATCCCTTAGCAGTGTCACAGTATGGCACAACATGTGCTCACCTAGGCTATAGGTAGCCTGGCAGTGGAGCGTGCAGAACAGTCTGTTGATAGCCAAGGGTGCTGGTCTTGCTTTCTCCTTCGAACTGTCCCTCTGCTTCTGTTGCTCACCTCCCCTCACGTGTGCTGGCTCTGGCAGACGTTGTGCTCTCTGTAAACAGATTTAAGTAGCTCAGCAGAATGCTGTTAAATAGATGTCTGCTATTTTAGTGAGTTTTGATGGCTTGTGGAAAGGTGTAGTGAATTCTGGAGCCTATGCCGGGAACTAGCAAGAGGGGGAGAGAGAAGGAAGATGGAAGGGGCAAACAGGATGCTGTTTGCTCCTCTCTCATAGCCATGCCTTTTCCTTGTGGTTGCTCAGATGCTCATTCCACCTTCCTGAGAGCTGATTCACCGTGTTAATCCAGCAGAGGACTAACACAGCAAAAAAGCAATGAGATGAGTACCAGTCCCTGCCTAAGGGAAAGAGCAGGCTAGGAACGTGACAGGGGAGGATGACCTGGCGTGGGACAGCCCGGTCGTAAGCTGCTAGGTTCATTCTGTCACACTGTGGAAGTGCACCTTTCCTCAACTACTCCAGGTAGTGCGTGTGGCTTGGAGAACAGAGGCCAAAATATTAAACTGAACACTGATGGTTAGTGTGCTGCAAAGTGAAGTTAAAGCAGGAAGTTGTTTATATCCTTCCTTACCTTCAGCAGCGAGCCTGCACCACCAGGCTGCTCCATGCTTGCTGTAATTTGTAAACTGTAACCCAAAGAATACATACAATGTTTTGCTTTCACTAATCTGTCATAAATCCACTTTGATGAGTTCCTGTTCCTCATTGACAATCTCATAGCAAGAATTTCCTATTGCATTTCTTCAGTTGCTACAAAGTCAGTATTGATGTCTCCCAGAACACTCCTCTCAATCTTTTGTATTGATTGCAAATTGGTGTCAGAGTGCAGGAGTAGATTTCCTCTTACCATCATCACAGCTTCACCACGGTATTCAAACTAATTTTTCCATTCACTTAATACATCTAAAAGAGTGAATGTTTCAGTGGTGGATTAACATTTGTCAAACTGATGCTGCTATTACCCCACGTGATCTGTGCCCGCTGCTGATTTCAGAAATAGGTTGGGTTAAATACTGTGGTGATGAGAAGCAGATTCATGAGTGAATCATCTCCTTCCTTCGAAGATTGTACTGTTTATGAAGGAGAGGTGGCAAGCGTGTGAGGCAGTGATGCTTGCATTGGCTGTCAAAGTGCAGGTGTTGAGATGGTGCAAAGTATCTGAGGCAATTATTGTATTTCCAGGGTAGGAGAAATAAAAATGTGATAGTTGTCTCTGACAGGAGAGTTGAAGAAGATGAAAATGGAGAAAACTCTTCTGAATTAATCATAAGTAAATCATAAGAAACCATATGAGTGCTTTCTTTGATATAGAAGATTCCCATGAGAGTAGGAGAGTCTTTTCTCAGTTCTTAACTGAGTCCAGTATAACTTTCTGTGTCAAGAAGTCTGAGAGTATTGCTGATGGACAGCACCTTAACATCTCTGTAGGTGACAGACAGAGATTTGGACCGTGTTGTGCTGGCACCAGTGCTGAAGGTGTGTGTAGAAGATGGGAGCAGATAGGAGCAGATTGAGCAGAATTTATAAAAAGCTGGGGATAATGTTTAAAGAGTACAAAGCAACAGCTTGGTAGGAAGTCATATGCAGACAGCTTTCGGCAAGGACAAAATCAACTGAAAGATTATGGGGGAAGAAGAGTAGGTGTGAACAGATGTGAGGGTTGAATATGAATCTAATATGCAACTGCAGATGAGATGGAAGATACCAAATTGGTGTGCAAGGAGTAGGAATTTGTATTTATGGAGTATCTGCCAGGTTCCCTTTTTCTCCTCACGCTCCCATCTGGAAATTCCTTGAAAGTAGTTAAGTAATGACAGCTTTATCAAACACTTTTGATAATCTTGAAGTGGACATCAAGCAAAGAGTGACTGAAAACTGAGCCGTGTATTTTGATCGTGTGCTTGAACAAGAAGTCAGAGGAAAAAGCAGAGTCTCGCTATATACCGAGCAGGAAGTGTCTCTCAGATCCTTGTACTTAAGAACAGCTATGACATTTTAATGTTGTGTTGATAGGAGAAATGCAGCTGTATACGTTGCCATCTGTTGTTCAAAGGAAGATGTTAAAAAAAATATAAATCTAGCTTTATTTGAGGTTGTACTGTAAACCTGAGTTGTGCCAAAGGTTTATTCAGCCAATGGTCAGTCTTACTGTAAAAGACTGTGACTGAAAATAATATGTAAAGAAGGTGAATGGTGAATACACTTTAAAAAGAAAATGACAAGAAACCAAAAGCTAAATCACGACGGCAAAGCTTATAGGCTTAAACTAGTACAGAGATATAAGAAAATTAGGAGTTGCCAGAGCAACTGGAGACTGGAGCTCCACTTTAAGAGGTCAGTGAGAGGTCCCTGCTGTAAAACATTTGAAAAAGATTAGATACTGCAGGGGGAGAGATAGTTGAGCCTGTCCTGTGTTAAGGGCTTTCCCTAATGAGCTGTTGGGGGCCTCTCAACTCCTAAGATAACAGGAGAATTAACCACAGTCTGTCCTCTTATCTTTGCATATGCTAAACTGCAGGGCTTCAGGTTAGCTATCATCTAATTAAAACAAATACACTGATATTTCCCATGTTTTCTAATCTTTGCTGGTTTCAGAAGAGAGAAGATTCCAAAATTTCAGAAAACTTTTGGATGCACTCTTTTCACCAGCTGAGAAGGCTGGTGCCTGGGTGTGTGTTGAGGATAGCACATTCATCTTACCTATGTTTTTGCTGTCACCAGATGACTGCAGGCTAATTCCATTTTGTGATGATGCCAACGTTGCATTTATATATGTATTTCTAGTTCCTGCACTGTCACAGAGCTCAAGATACCTTTCCAGTTTTCAAAACCTCAAACATCATGTGAGTCCAGTAACAGTCTTGAACATCTGTGTGTACTGAGTTGCTCTGTTGTAGCAGTTGGGTGGTACTGTTAATGTGAACAATTCTCTTGTCCTTGTGAGTGTCATGACTTTTGTAGCTGTTATCACCACAATATCTGCGGTAAAATTTTAACCTTAAGGACGTGATTTGCTAAAACAGGGCAAACACCTCAGGTTTGAACTTTTATGCTGTGACAGGAAGAAAAACGAGCATGAAAAGAATTAACGCTCTTACTGAAAATCAAGTATCAACTGGGGAAAAAAGTTAGGTTTTTTTTTTCCCCCCTCTGCTTAATCTCCAGAATTGTACATGTAGAAAATACACCCAATCGACTTTAAAATATAAAGTAGAGGGAGGCTATTATTTTCTTATGGGTTTCTGTTTGCTTCTAGATAAAGCAAACAGATTTGAGCATCACCTGTCTCAGGTTTTGATTCAAGATGGACTCAGTTAACCTTTCCGTGGCTCAGCACGGCTGTTAACTTGTGTGAATGAAATCAGCAGTGCATGCTGACCTCTGCTTAAAAAGCCTGTCCTCACATTTATTACAAAACCTCTGAAATACGTGTGGTTTGAAGTGTGATGCACGCTAACTGGGGCCTTTGAATGCAATACGACACATTACTTGATAAGCAACATTTTGAAGATGCAGAGTTATGAAACAAGCAAGAATTATTTTACTTTGTAGGGAAATAGAATTTATCTTGATTCCTTGTTTTTACAAATGTTGCTATGTTTTTTTGCTTCACTTGGAAAAAAGGTGTTGTAGGTGTGCTGTGTATTTCCCTGGTAAAAACTAGTTCTGTAATATATGACATTTGTTGATAAGAAGTGGCTGTGTATTCATTTGACCTGTGATTTGATGGCAACTGCAAACAATTATCTGTAGTAATTTAAGAACTTGTATCTGCATCATATGCTATTTTCTTAGGTATTGGTAGATTAATCTCTCTTGCTTTTTCTCTCAGGTTTCCATTTTGGATGCAAAAAGAAGTATGAACATTGGGATATTTCTCAAACAATTCAAAAAGTAAGATTTGATTTTCCATGCAACTAGTGCAAGCTACAGACGTGTGAAATTCTTGGTAGTTCTTATCAAATATATTGTATATTGTACTCCATTCCTTGTGAAGTTAACAGCTTTACACAGGTTTGTTATTGTTTTCTACTGTGTTTAGTTTTGAGTGCCATTATGACTTAGCACCAAACATTTAGAGTTTGCTACTCTTAACAAGCTTCAGTTGAGTTTTCAGGTATAGTTAAGGGAAGCCCTTATATCTCACATAACACTGTGAGAGCTGCTCTTCACCGGCTTCTTTTCTTCATAAAGAATTAATAGAAAGGGGTAAGGTGAGGAATTTTATTTACTTTTTCTTTTTAAAGACCAAGCTGTTTCCTTTCTGTTTTTATTTACTGGTAATGTTGCCCTTCAGTAAAGGCATCACTGAAAGTAGTGTTAGAACAGTGCTGCTGTGGACACTGATACATATCCTCATTATAATTCCTTTGAGTAGCCCACACATGGGCTCTATTCAATTCAATGTATTCTACACATGTTTCTCTATTCAATTTGTATAACTATTCACTCTGCAAGTGTTAGAAATGTGTATGATCAATTGTTTTTTCAAGGTCTGCTGAATCCATCATTGAAGATATTTATCATGGAAGAAGTGAGCCCTATGGTTCTGAACTGCTGCATGAATTTCTTAAATTATTGCCAGAAGCAGAGGAGGTAAATAACGGGTTTACATGGAACTTATTTTTTTGTAGAGTTCTACTGCCTGGGATTCCAACATGAAGGTCCGTAAAAGAGGAATACCAAAAGCTTCCTGAGGCCAGGGCATAGGAAACCGCTAAGAGCAAAAGTTTAATCTTTCTGTGAAAACGTGATACTGAGATTGCAGTATAGTCACATCCAGAAAACTCACTTTTAAGGTGCTTTTTAATGAAAGTAGTGATAAGGTATTTTGTTTCTCTGATATGCCTTATGATGCCCCTTTTGTCCCATAAACATTTTATGGAGGTCCAGAAGCCTCCAGTGTGCCAATAACTCTGCTCAGGGCAGGGTCAGAAAATTCAGAATCCAAATGCATTCTAATGCAAACAAAGCTTCGCTTCTTTGGCACCTGCCTCATGGTTTCCCACTGCAGTGCCTTCAAGTTGAACATTGCTAGCCCTACTCTAGCGTGTCTTTTCTGGTTTGCTGCCTGATTGGTGCATCTGCCTGCTCCTGGGTGCAGATCATTGGTTCCAACAGGGTGGAAAGGTTTCTCTGCTGTGCTGCACCCACAGAATATGCTGACATGGCTTAGTGCTCCAGAGGAGACACGTTAGAAGGCACAGAGTTACTAGCAGCACCTTCTGCAATGTCCTGGTGCTCACTATATGACCAACTTGCAAGTGCTGCTTTCCTCTCCCAGTCTCAACCTTCAAGTCCATTCACATGATTAAAGAGGTGAAGCTTCATTTACTGACCTGGGAGCCCTGCTTAATGATGCACAGTTCCTTGTCTGCTCATGTATTTGCACTGAGCCATTTGTATGTACTTGAGATAAATGTATACCACAGACCTGACAAAATTAGCATTAGAATTGTTTGAGTGCTTCACTTCAAAGTGGTGGCTGAAACCTGGGAAATTGCTAGTTAACCTCCAGGTACAGATCAACCTCAACTCATATGCTTTACCAGTCCAAGGTCATACTGTCAAAGGCACTCTCTTTTTTCTGTGCAGCTGCAAATCTCAGATCCAGTGAACAGCAAAACTTGTATTATTTTGCTGTCAAATATATAACCCTAAGTCAGGCTGCTTTTGCAAGGGAATCTGTTAAAAATGGTGTTATTATATTTGCTTAATATATTTTTTTTTTGAGTTGGGGGCATATCAACAAGTTGAAATGCAATTAACCTGAAAAAAAACAGAGGCGACTACTTCCAGGAGCTCAAAGCTATTTCCCCTTCCCTTTTTATTTGAATTTCAGTACATATTCCTGTATTTAAACAGAATTTATCTCCTCTGGAAGAGTCGGAGGAGAAGAGGAAAGTACTAACTTAAAAGAAAGTTCCCTTTGTGTATATTCAGCAAGTTAGACTGAAAGAAAGGTGTTTTTTCTTCTTTTCCTCTTTCTGATTTAGATCTTAGTTGTTATTTTACAACAAGCAGAAACCTTTCAAATAGTATACCCCTATGTGATATAGATGATGTAATTCAGTTAGAATTGTAATGTCATTTGTTGAATTTTACCAGAATTTTACCTGCTATAATAAGCTAGATTCTTTAGATATCCAGTAGGTGCTGCTGAGAGTGAAAAGGTGTATTTATTTCCTAGTAGATGATTTGACAACAAGTCTGCCTTTCAAGATAGAGTGTCCAGAGCACTCAAGAAGTGATTTTAAGTAGGTGTTTGAGAAATTAATAGATTTTATGGTGTAGAGGAGTACTAGAAATCAAGGGGCATTAGACATTAGATTTCTTGCTGTTCCCAAGAGAAGGCTGGGAAAAGGCTTGTTCCTAGCATGAGCTATTTCTATGTATTTAGTTCCATGCTTCAGAGATCTCATTGCTGACCATCAGGAAAAGGAAAGACCCTCTTTCCCTTTGTTATTCTCCCCATAATTGTTTAACTTCTTGGGAGTTTTTCCACAAGAGTTGGGGTAAAGGGGCAAGACAGGGAGGAGGTCCTGAGTATGAGGGACTGATGCTTCTGCTGGTATGGCTGAAAAATGTTTCAGTGCCCTCATGTCCTCAAGCTTCAAGTGTACATAGAGTAAGTGCATCCAATAACTTGTTTACTCCTGTGCCTCCTAAAATGTTAGTCTAGTCGGTTAAAAACTGCATTATCTTTAGGAGCCTCAGAGTTTTTGTTGTTCCACTTTTTCAACATTTTTTTTTTCCTAAGTGAATGTAGGTTTGTTCTCCTTGCATGTCCCCTTCATTTTTTTTGTTAATTATCTGCCTCCTAGTCTGACTACCTGTCTCCTGGAATAGCAATTCACCATTTGCTAAGGGGAAGCCATTAGAACTATACAGTCCCTCTCCATGCACAAATAATACAAAATCACTAAGCACATCAGATGAAGTTGTGCTATTTGTTCTGCTGTTCCCTATTCGGTTTAATAGTCCATAATTTCTTTTTGATCTGGGGTGTTGTATCACATGAAATAGCTTTGGCAAGTGTCATCACATTGGCCTGTCCCTACAGAATGTTACACTCATCCTCAGCAAGGGTTCCCTGGGATTACCATTAGATACTTCCTGTTCTCCTAAAGACCTGCTTTGTTGTTGTAGGAGTTGAAAATTACTCTGAGCAGACACTTAAGCTGTCAGATCCTAAGAGGTTGGTTACTTAGTTACCATTGCTAACTGTTTTGGTGTAACCATGCGTGGGCTTCTGCCATTCCTCTTTGTATACTCTTCAGCAGCTCAGGTATTTACAGTCACATTTCCCAGTAGCACAGTTGTCTTGCAGATTGGAATGAGAAACAAGGCATGTGCTCCACCCCAGTAACTGTGTTTGAACACAGCTTCTACTTTTTCTTTTATATGGTACCATAAATCCTTAGTCTGTAAAAGTAAAAGTAGAGAGGAACACCATTCCTGGTCATAGCTGTAGAAGGGGCAACTCTGGACCGTCACATTTCTTTTTTCACCAACAACCTTTACAGTTTATCTGGTGTGAATAAACACTGGCTTATACTCTTATCTTATCTAGAAGTGTTGTGATATATACTCACATTACCTGAATGTTCCCCTGGTCACCAGTTTCACACGTGACATACTTTACATCATCTCAGGCACCTGATGGACATTCCAGCATCTTTGAGATGGAACAGCTTTTTGACAGTAGAGGCTAAGTACTTGGGCTAACAAATACTTTTGATGTCTGTTGTCTTTAAAATTATTCTTTCTTTTTGCAGTGTTGTAACGTGGCGAATCTGTTTACGTGCAGAAATAGGTGTCAGTATGAGTAACATTTTATCTGTTTGCTATGAAAGAATTGCAACAGCTATAAAATATGTTGGGATTTTTGTGTATAAATGGCAAATACTGGCTCTCTGCTGGATATTTTTGTCAAACGGAATAAGACCATTATTGAAATATTGGCCACTGCTCTGAAGTCTTCCGTCAAACTGAAAACATTTGGGTATTTTCAAATTTTACTTTGAAAAACTTGACAAGGTCTTGAAGCTGGCAAACATGGAGCTTGCTGCAAGCTTCTACTCAATTTTTTGTTCAGGCCTGTGGGTGTGACACCAGGCTAGCCATCATACAGTAATTAAAAAAGCAGACCAAGAAAAGATATAAAAATTCTCAATCGCTTAGCAAGTAAGATAAGATCACAGATTTTTGTTTAGAAACCTTGTTAGAAGTCCTGCTGTTCCTTCCTACTGTGGTTAGCAGTTTTGTAAGAGGAAGAAATGCCTGATTGGAATCTTCTCTGCTTCATCCCTTTTATACAGCTCTTTCCCCCCCCCCCCCCCCCCCCCCCCTCCCCTTCTCTCTCCTACCCCAAC
>JANIJG010007337.1:33685-47954 GCA_024611175.1 Megaceryle torquata
CTCCTCCCCCCTTGGGGTGGCCTTTTGGTGGAGAAAGAAAATCCGCATTTGGGACTTCTTTCTCCCCCCCCCTTTTTACCACCCCCTCCCCCCCCCCCCCCCCCCAGGGAGCCTTTGTCATGACTGAAGCAATGACCTTTTCTGCTGTATCACTTTTCTAAAAGAGTCCTAGCTGTTTCTTAAATGTATCCTCTTAAAATGGCTGACAGCTGTCATGTACTGGCATCTTGACCAAAGCAGAGGAGAAGCTTTTAGCTGCTTTTATATGCATATCATTGCACTCTTCAGCAGGCCCAGGCTGGTAAAGGTCAAGAGAGTCCAGTGTTTAACGAGCTAGAACGGCTAGAATTTGTACTTTAAATATATACAGAAGAGAGCGTATCGTACTGCTGATCAGCTCACCCACACACATGCACGCCCAGGTTATCAGCACAGTGTCTTAACTTCCTTTGTAATGTCTCAAGCAAGTCTTTTGCTCCTATACTCTGTTTGAAAACCCCAATCACCTGTTACCTGCTTTACTGGAATTGTTTCTGTCTGTCAGCTCTACCCTTTTGTGCGGTTAACTGCCCCCTCCTTTCCTTAGCCAGTGCCGCGTATGGCTGACCATCCTTCATAGCTTTCATCTCTTGCTTACTTTTTCACCTCTTACAATAGCTCCAGGTTTTTCTCCTTTTTATCATTTGCTGACAGAGGTTTCCCACTGCCCAGGTGTGTGCCCATGGTGCCTCCCCCCCTAATACATTGGCTGCTATCCCATGTGCCCATGTAGTTGGATTCCACTGTGATGCCTTTTGGGGTTTTGGTTTTTTGGGGGTTTTTTGGTTTTTTTAAACACTGTGTTTCTTCAGTGCCCTGAATTTTTGCAATGGTATGGAAATATTAAAACCAAAAAAATAAAACAAAACACCAAAAAAAACCCCACCCACCAAAAAGCAAAACCAACCAAACAAAGACCAAACAGAAAATACCTCTCTAGACCATCGCACTTGTCTTTACTTATTTATTTGCCACATGGGAAAAATTTCACTTATTTGGTCAGAATGCAGGGACAATATTGTATGAGTTACAATCATGTATGAGGATGAGTAGCGTACTGATTTATAGTCGTCTTCAAAGGTCCTGCACAGGAGTGCAACATACCTGTTTTATGCCATGAAGAAAAATCCCACTAGTTGTAAATAAGTGCTACTGATAGCTCAAAAATGACTGAAAACTTGCGGGGCAGGAATGCAGCAGCTTTCCTATCGGTGAGGAATACTGAGATACTTGAAATAGGCATATCTACTCCAGTTGTTCACAAATAAAATCAAAGGTCAGACTTTCTCTGTTTCATCACTGGCTTTGAAATGAAGAAAATTACATACATAAGAACCTTCTGTATCTATAATCTAATTTAGTGCGCACGGGACAGTGCAAACGCATATTCCATACACAGATATAATGGAAAATTAAATTAGTAGCCCTGCACCCAATTTGAGTGACACAGAACTGAGCATACAAAGTAATCATGCTCTCTTGCATGTGTACATGGCACTGCCATATCTCGGTGCATGGCTGCATACTGTAGTGGAAAAGGTTCTGTTGTGCTTGAAGGGAGGAGGTGAAGGCCAGAAGTGATGGATTTATTTACTGTGATTTTAAAATAAACCTGATTTTTTAGATCTCTCTTGTTCTCAGAATAATTACAAACCTATCTACTCTATCTGTTAACGTGATTAACAGTGAGTGGTGTTGTCAGTGCCCATACATTCTTTGCGGTTCATGGCTGCATGTAGTATTTGAATTTGATCCCCACTGATGGGAGCCATCAGAGAATCTCAGCTCTCTTGGGAAGAGTTGGACAACACGTCAGCAGAGGGAAGAGGCCAGTCTTCCAGGCTTTTGAATAACCCTCCTTGGAACATGTAGGGGCAGCCATCTGGAATGTGTTTAATTTGTAGCTTTGGGCATCAGAAGCTGTTATTTTAGTTGATGGGTAGTGTTAATTTGAGGCAAATAACTTTTTTGTTTCCCTGCTTCATGGTGAAATAAGTGGTCTTTTTCAGTTGTGAAATTTGTAATACAAATGGAACACAAAATAAATTGTTGTCCTGACTATTTACTGTTTCAAGGCCGAGTGAACAGAGGATTTAGTCTCCTGTGTCACAAACTTAGACCCGGATGGTGGGCCAGGCTATTCTGTGCTGAATTCCAGGGTGAAAAGGACCTTATAACTCTTGTGTGTTTCTCTTTTGTCTTTTTGTGGAACGGGTCATTATCCTCCACACTGCTTGAGTTTTGGGCTTATTAGGTGAGCTTCTTTGCTGTTGCTTATAAAGGTTGGTTTGGACACCTAAAGCAAGTACAGTGGGCATTAAATGACTGGCTTGGGCTGGAAAAAGCGTAACCGGGCTCTGAGCACATCTTTGTCTTAAGGCTGATTACACAAACTGTCTTTTGGGTTGTCACAAAGCTTTTTGCATTGTGACATTCACACACCATCCTACCCATCAGAAGGCAGCCTCCCCAGTGTCTTCTGTTGTGCATGTCTAGAGAAGTACCTCCTCGAGATGAATTCTAGCGGTTAGTACTCCTTGTACCACTCTGGGCATTTTTCCTAATACAACAGAGCAGAAGAAAGACTATTTCATTCAGTGTCTGTAAAATTAACATTCCACAGTGATAATAAAGTTTGCTACTTATGTCAAAATATATATAGTACAGGTAGTATGATCAAGTTAATACTCTTGTATCGCAGGATCACTTCTTACTCACTTTTTGTGCACTTAAATCTTAAAATTGCATCTCTGTATAATTGCCTGTGGTTTATATGATCTTGATTTTTGGTGATTTGGGGTGGATTTTTTGGTGGGCTGCTTCTCCCACCCTCTCAATCTGAATACTTCTTTTCAGGCAAACTTTTATATTTGCAACATACTAAAATGAGGTTGGAGAATTTATACTTTTTTTGTTGTTTATGTTACAGACCAGTATTTTTTGAAAGCTAAGGAACACCTGCAAAGATTGAGATAGCAGATGTCTCCCGCTCCCCACTTCATGATGTAGGAAAAAGTGTTTTGGTTTTGTTTCTTGCTCAGTTAACACCTTAGAAATATCAAGAATGTCAAGTCTGGTCTTTCCAGTTTTTTGTTGGCAGACTTCTTGAATGATACTGTAAATTAGGAGTTTTCTCATGCCTCAAAAAAATGGGTATGCTCTTTATCTTTAGAAGGAGCTTTTGTCTTGAGTTAATTAGGGGAGGGTGTTAGCAAATGGAGATAGCCTGAGTAAAAATCGTTCTCTGATCAGAATTCTCTTTCTCAGTCATAAGTTATAAGTTTTTGTTGTTTGGTTTTGGTTTTTTTGTTGTTGTTGTTGCTCTGGTTAGATTTTGGTTTTAATTTGAAAAGGAAGTTTTCTTTGTTCTGGCTTTGATCTGTGATTCCTGTTCTCTCTTTATTAATGTGCTCTCGACATTTTTTATATTTCTATGATGTGGAATAAGAATGAAAATAAAGCAGACCAAAGCTGTTAAAAGAATAATTTTCTTCTGCTAGTCTGGTATTTATTTTAAAGTTGGCATAGTATGTTGTCTTCCCTACAAATCAGTTACTTTTTTACTCTGAAAGCAGAAAAATAATGGGATTACTCTGGAGCCTGATGCTTCAAAAAACCTGTGGATATGTTGCTAAACCATGGCAGCCTTCTAACTGTTGGTGCCTTGATGTAGCGTGCCTCTCTCCAGAATAGCTTTGTATGCTTTCTGTAACTAAAGACTGTGTAAAATGTGGTTGTGAATGGGCTTTAAGTGGAATGTTTAAAAAGGAAGGATGATGGGCTGGTGTGTAAATTGATGGAAGCATACAACTGATACCAGGTGTGAAATTGTTGGTTGAATGAATAAATAGTGTAATTGAGAGTGAGTTCAGCTTTTGGACACAATTGCTGTGTCGAAAGATGTGGAAGAAATTCCAGTTACAGTTAGACATTTCCTTTTTCTAGTTCTTCTATATAAACAAATAGTAAGTATGTGGGCACATCAGTGGCTTCCAGATCATGCAAATGGATTTTGGTGGAGCTGGGAAGGAAGACTGACAAAATCAATGAAGTGATATTTCCCTTTGTATGTAAAACGTGCTCTCAAAGTACTGACAACAAATAACTTAAAATGCAAGATTGCATCTATCTTTTAAAATATTCTGTATGAATGAAAATAAATACAACCTCAAGAGCATCACGTTTTCCCCTTAAGAGAGTTTTAGAGGAAATGGTTGAAGGAAGTACCTGGACAAAACAAATGTAACTTAAACCTTAGCTGCACTGTGCCAAAGAGATGGAGGCAGTCCCATGCTGGAAATACTGTACGCAGTTAACTTGAAGCTATTCCCATGTGTATATCACAGTTGTTGAAGGGTTGGGGATCATTTTTCAGGTCATCACTTAAGCAGCTATTTCCTGGGCAAACAGTTAGAGAACAGCAAATGGACCAGTCCGAGAGAAAAGAGCCAATTCTTCTGGGGAAACTGGAACTGCAGTGTCCTAATGAAAGTGATTAGAGCAGTCATTGATCAGAAATCAGAACGATGAATCAGAAATAGAAATCATTGATCAGAAATCAGAACCACCAGTCAGAATGATGCCATTGTAATTTTTTCCACCAGGCTACATAGCTAGGTTTTTAGAAGTGTGATGTTACTGGTTTTATTTTTTTGTGATTGGGGTGTGTGCAAATTACAGAAGCTTGGACAGCAAAGCCTTTTGGTCAGTCACTGAGTGGACTCTCTAATGCCTTCTTGTTAAATTTACTGCTTTTCAAGGTGTTTCCTTCCGAAGTCAAGTTAAGCTTGATCTTTGATAAAATTCTTTGCTAGTGGTTTGTTGTTTTTTTTTTTTCTCTCTTTTCTAGGTAAAGAAATTAAAAGCCTTTGATGGAGATGTATCAAAACTGTCTCAAGCTGATTCCTTCATGTATTTACTAATTCAGGTGCCAAAGTAAGGAGATAGTACGTTTATTCTGTTTAGGATAAATGTTCTCTTTTGGCTGTCAGTTCTAAACTTGTTTCTTTGTGTGATCCAGCTACGCTCTTAGGATTGAAGCCATGGTGTTAGAGAGGGAGTTCTCACCCTCCTGTGCTTCTCTGCAGGATGACATGAAAATTATAAGACGGGCAACAAAAGGTAATTAAGCATGCTGGGACACGTATAATACTCTTGGTTTTGTTAGCATGTTAATTAGTCCGCATTATGAAGACCAGAGCTTGAATTTCAGGTACCTTAGCTATTGAAAGAAAGCTAACTCCCCTCTGACAAATGCCATCGGGGTGTGTCTGGTGAATCTTTGCTTCCAAAATCAAAAATCAGGAGTCTTTGAACACACTGGCAGTGAGTTCATGACCAAAGACTACAAGCAGTGTATCCAAAACTGACAGAAGCAAAGGTGCCCATGACCAAATTAGGATAAATTATCTTTTGAGTACAGTTTGCTCATTCATGCATCGTTGCTTCTCTGACTGAATGCAGTTATACCTCTCTGCTCACTCTTTCAGAGAGGCATCATAGAGAACATCCCATTATAGTTTCCAAATTTCTCTATATACCATTGCCTTTTGAGGTGGCAGTATTTGTGGGTTACTGTCTTTATTGTAGAGACTTAATACTATCGCTATTCCTTTATTTTCTGCTTTTGTTCTCTATGTTTCTCTACATTTCTCTTTTGTTCTCTACATTTCACAAGTTTTGAAATGCTGCAGCTGGTTATTTGAAAGGTAATCCAGTGTCTTCTCCTCTGCAGGGAAAAATAGGATTCAGTTAAACATGAATGCTGACTTTTTCAAATACCTCGAGTGCCTATTTGGTGTGTTCCTCAATACGAAATTTCTACTTCATGCTGTCAATTTTTTGAGGGGCTACTAGAGCCCTGTTTATACCACTTCTAGTGGTATAAAAAGGCACAATAGTAAAAAGATTCAACTATGAGCAGCAGTGTTTAGGATAGTAATTCTTAGCGAAAGGAAAGGGAGAAAAACCTGGTGTGTTTTTCCCACCGGTGGGGACTGAACTAGTATTTCTTCACTCAGAAAAATGCCTTAGCTTAGGCTGAAGTTTGAGTTTGGCCTTTTATTGGGATCTCTTTCAAATCACTGCTCTTTGTGTTTTGAGCCACAGACATATGTGAGGGAGTATGTTATGTATAAAAGCAGCCGCACCCTATTGTCCTTCATGTCCTTCACCACCCTGGACATCTGTGAACTGATGAATTCATTTCCTCCAAAGGAGACATGCAAATCAGACTGACTGAGCTTCCTTGTTTTTAGTCCACTTGTGTCATGGGCTCTTCTTCATTTGGTCTTTTCACTTCAGGGTTTGTTGATAGCCTGGAGTTGTTTAGGAATTATGTCTACTTTTCTATTTCTATCTCCTGTGTTTCTTTCCTTGTAATTAAGCTGAGAGAATATTTACTTAAATTCTAATGCTGATAATCACTAAGGGTTAGGATGGTCTAAATAGCCTGATGGATTCTCATCTAGCCTGCAAATGGATTTATCCCATAGTGATGCAGAGCAGGCTCTTACTATGCAAAAGTCTTTGGAAGTTGTTGTCTTCTCTTGGCCTTATGAAATTTGGTATTCTCTTTTCAATTTTCTCTTCTTTCTTCCTCCTCGCTTCCTCACTTACAGCTTGTAAGATCAAAGGTTATTTAATTAGTTCTGTGTTTTCAGGCTGCTAATACTGAAATCCAAATATACAAGGGCTGTCTGCTTCCAAAATGATAGATCAGGGCATTGTGTTGAGCAGTTAAATGCAGGGTAAATTATAGAATGTGAACTTGTAAGCAAAATAGTTTTAAAAAGTATTTACACTGCGGTCATAAGGATTCCACCTTTTATTACGTTCATCAGTGTAAAATATAGTACTTTACATTAAAACCAGCTCATGTTATTTTTCTTGCCGTATGGGCACTTGCAAATTTGGAGTTATTTGGTTCGCTGTGCCACTTGTGTAATGCTAATTTATTAACCCTTTACAGTTCAGGATTGCTGCATCTTATTGCTAAGGCGGTCCCTCCACTAACTTTAAGTATACACATTGTTTTGTGTTCATATGTGGCTGTGTGAAAAGGTGTATGAATTCAGACAGAGCACTGCTGCGCACTTTGCAAACAATGGAAATAGGCACAAAACAGGCTTCTGTGACAGAAAAGCTTTAAAAGGCAGTTTTATTTCATTTGACTCTTTGCATCACGCTGAATATAACTTTGTGCTAGATCATCTTTGAAGTGACTGAAGTAAAATAAACACTGCTCCGAATTGATGAACATACAGAAATAAAATGATGAGTCATAGTGGGAGTGGGACAAACAGGGAAAATTTAAACGTTGCCTGTTATTCTTTCAGGCCTGATGGTTAAGTCTCCCCCAAAAAAGGATAATTATTCAAAAGCCCAATCCCAGCAGATGGCAAGTGGATCCTGCAGGTGTAGAACATTTGCCTCAGACTGGAATTAGTAGGTGGTGAGGATACTTAACCACTTGCATGATATACTTTGCACGTTGCAGGATTAGATCCCCAAGTATTGTTAGCTACTGGGGGTTGCCTTGGAAATGCTACACTTGCTAGGCTAAAGTCTGAACGTAGACTTGAGGTTTCTCAACTGTGCTTGTAAATTTGAATTATATCGTACCATTTTTTTCCGCACCACCTTTTCAGTTTGCTGTAGTGTCCTGTTAAAATAAAAATGTTCACCTTTAAGAGCTTGAAATGAAGTTTGGTAACTGACTGTGCATACTTCTAAACAAACAATTGTTAGACAGCAATTTTCTTGTTCCTTACAGAGTTAATGACTTGTGAGGAGCTACATTCCATATTGCACTTGGTCCTTCAGGCTGGGAATATTATGAACGCGGTAAGTGACATCCAAAATGGAGATGGCTGATTGACTAAACTTTCTTGTTAGTATTGCACTCCATTGATGTTATGCCTCAGCTGTTTGCTCGTTTCTTTTTAGGGAGGTTATGCTGGCAATGCTGTTGGATTTAAACTGTCATCGCTGCTCAAGCTGGCGGACACAAAAGCAAACAAACCTGGGATGAGTCTGCTGCATTTTGTTGCTCTGGTATAGAAAAACTGTTTTGCAACTGCTACAAATGTAGAGCCATAGATGATAGACATGAGGCATGTGCCTCAGAAGAACCGGGATTTTTACAGCTTTGATCCTAATCTTCGCCTTTCTTTTCCTGCTACAAAATTCAACAGTTTACCTATGTCTGGTCATCCTATCCAGAAACCCATAGAAAACTTAAGGGTTCTTATATCCTGTAAAAGCTTGCCTTCATCTGACTTCTTCATTGTAGCTTTTCTCTTACTGTTCTGAATTCTTGCACTGTGAAAGTGTCTTATTTGGTAAATATTCTTTTCAACCTTCCTGTTGAATCTTTTGGGCGGTGTTTTTGGTAGAGTTGTTTTGGTTTGGTTTTTTTCTCCTTCAGTGTCTGACACGTATTTATAAAGCTGCTGCAGACTTCTTTATTTTTCCTTCTTTTCAAGCTCATTGGTTTTAAGAAGGGAGAGAATTTAAATACTTCAGTACGTGACTTTGGTTATCTGTGTACAAATTGGCTTAACAAATTTCCAGTCGGCTAACAATAGAGTATTAATTAATGTTTGTGCAGGAAACATCATATCTGCTTGAACAATGGGCATCAGTAACTTGTTCTTTCCCTGCCATTCCCTATTAATACGTGTGGCTTGTGTTCACTGGCACAAGTAGCTATTATTGTGCACTGCAAAATGGAAACTGTTGTTTAAAGTTTCCAGTTCTGATCCCTGCCTTTCATTAAGGGATGTCCTCTGCTCAATTGTGTTAGGATTGAATGGGAAGAAAAACAGTGCAGGAGAGAAACCTTTAAGTGCCCTCCCAGAGGCTTTAGAACTGCTGGACTTAGGGACTTTAGCATGGTGGTGGAATGTTAATGGATTGTGTGTGTTTTGGTTTTGTTCTCTTTGTTTCAGGAAGCCCAGAAGAAAGATGCTGCTCTTCTCAACTTCTCAGAAAAAATTAGGGATGTTCATGACGCTGCCAGGTAAGTCAAAAGAAAGCTGAGAACTTAGGGTTAGTCTGTGACTTGGAATTTTCTTAGTTGTGAAGCAATAAGCCTTATTTGGAGAAGTCCTGGCACGAACCCTGAGATCTTTACAAATGTTTAATATAGCTTTGAGGGCTTCATTTCCGTTTGCAAGCAGAAGTATGTCTACAATGTGCCTTCAGGTATGAGGGTTTTTATGACATGATGATCTCCATAGGTTTTTTGGTAGTTTTGTCTCTGTCAAATACATATGCATGTGTGTTGCTTAGAAGGTATTGAAGCATGGTGCTGTTTTTTCTTAAAAGCCAGTTTTCATCTGTCTGTACTGGCTGCACTACTTTTCTAAATCTGGTACACCAGGTACAGGTATTGGCCCTGGCTTCCGTTAGATGCTTTTTGATACTTCGTTTGCTTCTCCATTTCTGTCTTGGATGGAAAATCTGAAGCTTTTGGGGATCTGTATTGTTTTCACATTAAAGTCTCTAGCTGAATAATTTTAAACAGAACCTGATTTGTACCTTGCTTTTATGAGAAAGAGTGATCTAAAACCCCAGACTGGAAGCTAGCAACGCTGGAGTTCTGTTCCCAGTTTTGCCACTTCCTTACTCATGAGATTTGGGCAATCTCTTTACATTTACATTCTTTTTCCAGCTGTAAAATGGATCCAATCTCTTAGATCTAATGCAGGCTTAAGTCACGTCTGCAAAGGACTCTGAAATCTTCTGAGGAAAGGAGTGGTCATGGAGTTAATCTGAAAATTGTTGAGGGACCACCTGTGTGGCTCTCTGCCATACAACCCACACGCCTTTTTGGCGGCCTGCCACGTGGCCTGCTGGGGAATGCAACTTCCCTCAGCATCCAAGCCCCCTGGCAAACAGCAGGGGAACAGGCACGATCCCAAATATAGTGAAATATTTTTTTTTTTTTTAAACCACTGTGTTCTTTGATCACATTTGCTAATGCCGAAAATCTTCTGTTGTAACTCATGCTGAAATCTCTTCAGGGAAAGCACTCTGTACAGGAAAATGAAACAAAACTAAATACATGTCTTGCCATTGGGCACAAGGAAGACCTTTATTAGAGACAACTGTCATGTACAAGTTGCTCATAAACCCTCCTAATTAGAGCTTGTTAAAACAACTACCATTATGTTCTTTATCTTTTTTCTGTTGTCTTGCCTTCTTTACTTGTTGGCCATCCTCTTCCTCCTTCACAGTCATAAAAATATAGCCTGTATCTTCTACTGCTTTTCTTAGTTGCAAAACCACCTGTGATCTGCCCAGAACAGGGACCTAATGTTTTCAGGTGAAGTAAGTAGAGAAAAAGCAGCACAGGGTATATTCATTTGTGTGTTCACTGACAAACTGATGTGTGCTGTCACCATCCCCTGCCATGTAGACTTTAATCAGTCTACCACTGATTTAAAATAGCTTTACTGTTTTAAAGTCATGCTGCTGGTAAAATTACCTCAGTTAGGAGCAAGTGGACAGTTGTTAATTTTTACCATTCTGGAGAGGTAATGCTGCAATTCCTAGGCAAAGCTCAGTTCTCTTGTGAAGGAAATGCTGTCGATTTAGGAGCATTTACCTTCAAATGACTTGGAGATTTGGGTTGGAGCTCCCATTGTATGGAACATCAGTCTCCCAGGGTAAAGCTGAGATTACACTAGATCAGAGCTTTTTTTTCCTCTGCTGCTGCTATGTGGCAGAAGGATTAAATGTTTTAGCTATCGGGTTGAGACTGTGTAGGCTGCATTGCTGTGAAGAATGTAACATGCAATTTCATTATGCCAAATGTTGCTGCCAAAATGGGTAGTCCCAGCTGACAAGCCCTTATGAGCCCCTTTTTCTACCCACTCCTGCACTTAAATAGTCATGTTATCCACTGGACCAAGCAAATGATCCATCTGGAAGCAGAGTTGTTTTTTTTTCCTTTTCCTAGGGTAATTTTCAGTACACAGACGTGGGTGGCCATCTAGAAAGAAATGCTAGCACAAGCACTGGGGAGAGAAAAGAAACACGTGGTCAGAGGCAGGGCAGCATTACCCTTTCTCGTGGTAAGATTGGGTAGGACTGTCTGGAGTTAATCATGAAACCACACCCCATGGGAATCTTTTCAGGTTGCGAATAAGAAGAAATGCGCTTATCTCTCTCGTAACTTTGAGTGTCTACTCTGGAAAGAGTTCCTGAACGGGCAGGTCTTGTTTGATAGCCAGATTTCACCTCATGTTAAACATCCATTTTTTTTAACATATTGTGGCTAATCTGTGGGTACCTCCTTCGCCCTTGATAAATACTTTCTGGATGTACTATTTTTAGGTTATCCATTGATAACATAGAAGCAGAGCTCCACTCGCTGTCTTTCAAGACAAGATCTGTTAAAGACAGCATTCGGCGAGACCCAAAACTCTTTCACCAGATGGAAAGCTTTCTCCAGGTTTGTAGAATGTCCATGTTAACATGTTACTATTGCCTGAATACAGGAGCATTCCTCAGCCAAAGGGAAGTTGTGTGAACATGTTAATAAATGGAAGCATTGTTTTAATACGTCTACTCTATCAGTTGTACAAAGGTGTTCCAACTACATGCTATTTGTCAAGTAAGAGTGTTGGAAGGACTGTTTTTTTACAGGGAGGGATACTGAGTGTACATTGCCCCAGGCTTGTTAGGCAAGTGTGTTTAATGCCTGTGAAATGACTGATGAAGATCAGTAGTTAAAATATAAGGCAGTTTGGATCGGTCACTGATTTTGTTCTTCACATGTGCCCAAAATAAAGTATCTGCATGTTAAATTATACTGGAGTGTGTCAGTTTTAGCTAAAGCTGTGCTATGCATATGAACCCTGATTGCTGAGTGACTGAAGAGGCATCATTAGAAGCTGGAAGGTTAAGGGACTGTTTTCTCTATTAATTTACCTTTATTGCAGAGTGTGTTATTCTGAGCCATACCAGCACTTCTGCCTGGGTTCTCCTTTACTTTTTTGGTACTGCAGTGACTTTATAGACATGAATGCATAAAGCACTTAACACTGAAGCAAGGTTCCTGGTATTTTCTGAGTACATGGAGATGCCTGGAGGAATATGTATTATACTTCAATTAAATGATTTTTCTGTTTCATACTATAGATAATTATTAAAAGTAAGAAAGCAGGTGTTGACCTGGAACTTAACCCGCCCTGATTTCCAACTCACAAATGTAGGCAATAGGCCCTCTAGTTTTCTGGGAGATGAGAAGCTGATGAAGAAAGGGGTGGGTTAAGATTGAAATACCTGTCCTCATTCACTCTGAATTGTTGGCTTTTCTCCATTGCACCCGGACTCTTTAATGTTATGTTCTAACATGTTTGGGGTTTTTTTGGTTTTGTTTTTTTTTAATTTAATAGCTGGTTTTATATAACACTACAACCTTGTTTAGGCCACATTCCAAACAAAATGTTAGGGGGAGGGGGGAAAAATAATTTTACAAATGCATACCTTACATAAACACTTCTGGTTTTTGTTTCTAAATTACAGGTGATAACCAAGCTGATTTAAAAGTCAGCTTTCATTATCTCATCCTTGTGAATAAATTACTGAAATATGTGGGAGGAACTAATTTTCTATGTATGCTTTTATCAGTTGTCCTGTTTGTCTTCAATACAGCTTTTGATTGGGTATTTTTTTTTGTTGGATTTTTGGGGGTTTCTGGGGTTTGGTTTTTTTAAGACTACCAAATAAGATTTGTTCCTACCCTACTGGCATAATTTGTCAAGTACCCAAACAGCAGGCTAGGCTTGAATGGTCACCAGTGGCTCCAGTTACAGAATCACAGAATTATTGAGGCTGGAAAAGACCTCTGAGACCATCGAGTCCAGCCTATGACCTAACACCACGACATCAGCTAAATCCTGCCACTCAGTGCAGCATCCAATCTTTTCTTAAACACCTCCAGGGATGGCAACTCCACCACCTCCCTGGGCAGTCCATTCCAGTGTCTAATCACCCTTTCCATGAGGAAGTGCTTCCTGAGATCCAACCTGACCCTCCCCTGGCGCAGCTCCAGGCTGTGCCCTCTCCTCCTGTCACTAGTTGCCTGGGAGAAGAGCCCGGCCCCTGCCTGACTACAGCTTCCCTTCAGGTAGTTGTAGAGAGTGATGGGTTCCCCCTGAGTCTCCTCCGGGCTGAACAACCCCAGTTCCCTCAGCCTCTCCTTATCAGACTTTCCCTCCAGTCCCTTCCCCAGCCTGGTCACTCTCCTCTGGACCCGCTCCAGCACCTCAATATCCTTCTGGAAGTGAGGGGCCCAGAACTGCACCCAGTACTGAAGGTGAGGCCTCACCAGTGCCGAGTACAGGGGCAGAATGACATCCCTAGTCCTGCTGGCCACACTATTCCTGATACAGGCCAAGACGCCTTTGGCCTTCCGTGCCACCTGGGCACACTGCTGGCTCGTGTTCAGCTGGCTGTCAACCAGCACTCCCAGTCCCTCTCTGCTAAGCTGCTCTCCAGCCACTCATCCCCAGTCTGTATTGCTGCAGGGGGTTACTGTGGCCAAACTGTAGGACCCTGCACTTGGCCTTGTCGAATCTCATACAATTAGCCACAGCCCATTGACTCAGCCTGTCCAGGTCCCTCTGCAGTATCTCCCAACCCTCCAGCAGATCGACACTGCCCCTCAACTTGATGTCATCTGCAAATTTACTAACGGTAGACACAATCCCCTCATCCAAGTCATCAATAAAGATGTTGAATAGAACTGGGCCCAGTACTGATCCCTGGGGGACACCACTGATCACCGGACACCAACTGGATGCAGCACCATTCACAACCACTCTCTGCACCCTGTTGTCCAGCCAGTTTTTAACCCAGGGAAGGGTGCACCTGTCCAAGCCACGGGCTGCCAGCTTGTCTAGAAGGATGCTGTGGGAGACTGTGTCGAATGCTCTGCTGAAGTCTAGGTAGGCCACATCCACAGCCTTCCCCTCACCTACCAGACGGGTCACCCAGTCATAGAAGGAAATAAGATCGGTCAGGCAGGACCTTCCTTTCCTAAACCCATGTTGGCTGAGCCTGAGCCCCTGGTTGTCTTGTATGTGCCGCTTGATGGCACTCGGGATGATCTGCTCCATAACCTTGCCAGGCACCAAGGTCAGGCTGACAGGCCTATAGGTCCCTAGATCCTCCTTTCGGCCCTTCTTGTGGATGGGCGTCACATCGGCCACCCTCC
>JANIJG010007337.1:48054-59396 GCA_024611175.1 Megaceryle torquata
TGACATCCCTAGTCCTGCTGGCCACACTATTCCTGATACAGGCCAAGATGCCTTTGGCCTTCCGTGCCACCTGGGCATACTGCTGGCTCGTGTTCAGCTGGCTGTCAATCAGCACTCCCAGTCCCTCTCTACTAAGCTGCTCTCCAGCCACTCATCCCCAGTCTGTAGCAATAATTGTTGCCTATTCTCACCCTGGTGCTGCAGTAATAGAAGTTTTAGGTGATCATGGGTTAGTGTCAGAGAACAAATTTGTTTGAACATTAACATTTCTTCCCAGGTTACTTTGAACCACATATGGTCTCGGATCCGGGATTGTGTGAGGATGGGAGAGAATGGCTGCTGATGGAGATAGGGGGGACAGAGGCAACTGTTGAAAGTGTTTTAAGTGGTTCTGCTGCTCAAAGTCTAACCCATTTGTAAAGTATAACCACTTCTTCCTCCTGAATCTTTTTCCTCCCACCCTGTCTGTATAGCTCTGAACTTAGCGATTCAATGTGCTACTTTATGAGGATGTTTTTTGGATGTCTTAAAATATACATATTTTTGTTGGTTCCTTACCTTTCTGGTATGAAAACCTTTTTTATTTTGGTCTAGGGTCAACGTGTTGATTCTGTGGTATATACCCAGGAATTTATGCACATGTTTTTTTGGGAAAAGTAAGAAGAATTAATCCATTTTTGCTTTGGGAAAATATGTGGAGCTCTCAAGGGGCTCCCAGGTTTTCTGTCTGTGTTCTAGTACAGTCTTTGATTTTACTAATCTGAAAATTAAAGTTCTAAGTTGGTTTAAGGGCTTTTGAAGTTTTGCCTGGTTTGTATTCTAGTCACTAGCATTTACATTTTGATTGATCCATTTTCCCTGACTTTCCTTTACTTACTCTGCTGGAATGACATGTTTCCTATTGTTAATAGGAGTTCTCCTTCAAAGTGTTAATCTCCTGGGTTCTTTAACAGCTCCTAGGTTGGAACAAGGATATCATAAGTTCCTAATATATACACGACCCATTGTGACTTTAATTTCTGTCTGGTTCACACCATGTATGGTTTTTTCCTATAGTTTGCTGTAAGACATCTAAAGGAGCTTGAACACCAGAAAAGAGAATTACAAAAGGAGGGAAATGCTCTCATTGACTTTTTCTGTGAAGACAAAGAAACGATGAAGTTAGATGAATGTTTCCAGATATTTAGGGATTTCTGCGTAAGATTCAACAAGGCTGCTAAGGTAAGTGAGTGAGTCTCATGCATTTTCAATAGATACTGCCTCACATGAATTAGGTTGGGTTTTTTCTGATTAAGGGATATGTTGCATCTTGTGATATTTGATATATTGGCTCAAATGGCTACAGCAAACTGCCCTCTGATAAGCTTTCCTTGATAGGAGCCAGATGGGAGACAGTCATTGGGCCCAGCTCTGTGTGCAGTCCCACTGCTCTGCATCTTCTGCTGCGGGTGGACTAGACCAGTGAGATGATAAATCAGTCTATTGGCCTGCTTTTAAGTGGGCTCTTTGTGGTGAGGAGGTTGGTGATTGCTAAGCTGAGCGGTTAGACAGATTGCACACAGTGGTGCTCACTGTTCAGGCCTTGGACTGGTAATGTTAGGTCACTGGAAAGGCTGTGATATGTGACTTCCCATTCCAGGGGCACACCAGCCTGGATCAGCACTAGCTCAGGCTCTCCACTGCCCTTCTTTATGTGACTAGACACTCTGCCAGGTAAAGTAAGGACCATGTATTCTACTTTGTACCTCCAAATGCTTTTTGTGGGTGAAAACACAAGAAATTACCTAGACTACCAAGATAGCTCATTCCCAGTGTGAACTTTCATTTGAGAAGTGCCCTGAAATGGTCCCAAACAATTAAAGTAGTATATTAAGTTGAAAGAGCAGTACCAATGTTGGCTACAGTTTTTGTTCAGCAAATTCTACCTATTGTTACAAATATATTTTTTTTAGGCCTTATAAGTAGCATGAATTGGACGGATCCATGCATTTCTTTATTTTTCTACCTTAGGCAATCTGCATTTGACACCACTTCATAGAAGAGCTTTAGTTCAGAAAAGAGAGAACAATCTTGATTTACAGCAAGCCCACAGGATGTTCAGCTAACATGCCTGTTGTACCATTAGCTTACCCAGCCTTTACCACCCAGGACATCATGTAGTTACGCATGTGTGTGAAGATTTGTCACGGAGGTGCCCCCCAGAAGGACAGCAATAGCCACCCAAAATATAGATTTATTACAATCAGAAATTACCCAGCACCCCAACAGACCAAAGTAAATGACTAGTTCAGGTGTCAGGTGGGAATATACTACTACACAGCTGATTTCTAAGTTTTAGGAATATTCTTTTTAGAAAGATGAACCAAAACGTTCACTGATAAAAGGGAGTAACTCCCACTCAAGGGGAGCCAGAAAGGGGATCACTCAAGCATCTATCAAAAAGGAATATTTACTCACCAGAGCTGAGTTGCAAGTGGATGTGGGATAGCTATTACTTTGAGGTCCAATGGAGATCTTCCTTCCTTTCTCTGTAGTAAGTAGTTGCACTCTAAAAACGACCAATGAGTCTCTTATTTGCAAATATTGAGATTTGTTTACTATGTATTTTGTGGGGCTTAACCGTGGTCCCTACAAAATTAACAAAACAATTCCGAATCAAGATTGCAGTTCTGACAAATTAATGTGATGTGCGGACAGCACAGCCAGCAGTCTGAAGAGATGGCTTCTACCATAGTGGCACATACTCTAAATGCTAAAATATTTTTTCACAAATTTAAAAGATGTCTGTATGTGCTTAAAATGGACTTTTTTCATTCGAAGAACATCTCTTGAAACATGTTTTGGTTAAGGTTAAAATATTCCATGTCTAATATGGGATATGATAATAATATCTACAACTATTTTTAACCATTTCTCTTTGCAGTGGGTTATTTAAAGTTGAGATTTAGCATTTGGCAAGAATTTATTATGTAATTCTATACCTGTTAAAGAAAGCTCCCCATCACAGACATTTTTCCTGAAATGCACGTTTGGTTTTGGTTTTATGTTTTTTGGGGGGTTTGTTTTTTGGGTTTTTTGCCTTTCAGCTGTTCAGGTTTCTTAGATCTCCAATGCATCTTATCTTTCAGAGCCCATTGTAGTCTCAAATCCACTTTAAGAGGTGTAGATTAACCCATTCCTCAAAAAGAACTTCAGTATGAGGCTTTTGTTTACTGAAAGCTTTCAGGTGACAACTTCAGGTGACACAGCTTCTAGTTGTGCAGCTCTTCTGTTGTCACAACAATGGGAAGATCAAACTAGACAGTGCTTCAGACAAATATAGGTGTGGGGTTTGTTTTGTTTTTTTTTTTAAACATTACTCAGAACAGATTTAACAACATGCTGGAAAACGATGTAATTTTTTCACCCTCTGTCAAGACTAGCCTCCCCCTTCTTTCTTTTGCTACAGCTGTACTGGCTCTAGAAAACAAGGTTCTCCATTTCAGAAAATAACCTGGAAGGTTCAACTGAAGGTTCAGCTCCATTAAATCTGAAGCCTAGAGGTGACAGTTAAAATGTTGATATTCGTAGTAATGCACTGCTAATTATTTTAGTAAAAAGATATTGCTGTGTTGTCTTTAAAACACAGACTACCTCTTTCTATGGCTTCCTGAACCAAAACCCCTCAGCCTAGCTGCAGAAATCTCCAGCCTGCCCTGGACTACTTCTGTGCAATAGTTGCCAGTGTTTGAAGCCAACAGTGAATACAAGATGCAAAACGAGTGAGGCATTGATAAATGATCCTTGAGTGGTATCAGTTGATGTCTAACTAATGATCTCTTTGCTTTCGGATGCAATTAAATAATGTCTTTTCCCAAAATTTCCAACGGGTACTGTTCGAGTCAGAGGTAAGCAGCACCCTGTAGAAACTGCATTTGCTGAGGAGGAGCAGTTGCTGTTGTAATAAGGGAGGACAGAAGGAACACGTTGGCTGTGCACTCCTCGGACAAGTTTGTCTTAGAATATGAACATAGCAATTGGGTAGAGTTATACTCGCCTGATAAAAATGCCAACTTCAAACTTAGTGAGGACTTGAAGCTTTCCATCTTATAGTGGGAGCTCTTTGGCTGGATTTGACATTTCCTGGTGTTTGACAGGCCGTGTTCTTGGTCTCCGCAGGGATTTGTCCATTTTTTCCTCATGCTAACTAGACTGATGTGTCACCAGCATTAGTTATGCAGGGAACTGCTCTTCATATGGTTCGTGGTTGCCACGGTGATTTCCTGTGTGTATATGCTGGGGACTGGCAGAGGGTGATAGCCATAGGCACTGACTTCAGTGGGAAGAAGCAAAGAGAAAGGTAAAGGAGTGTGCCTTGTTCTCTTACCTCCAAAACACATATTTATGCTTTTCCTCATCAGGAGAATAGGGAGCGAGAGATCCAGGAACTTCATAGTCTGCAAAGGCGAAAGGAGCTGGAGGAGAAGCGTCGATCCTGGGCAGCTGGAGAGCTTGGAAGCTTTGGGCGAAGCAGCAGTGAAAATGATGTGGAGATGTTGGCCAAAAAAGGACTTGAAGAATTTCTTCCCTTCTGGCAGCAGAGACCTCAAAGCCCTTTGTACAGAAACCCTAATTCTAGACGCTCTCGACTTTCTTTGGGGATTACTGCAGACAGGGAGTTGCAGAGTTTCCTGGAAATCTCAAAAGATGAGGATCCAAACAAGTTTAACAGCCTTCCCCGTGCAAACACCCGACAAGCAAGACCAAATGTAGCCTGGACTGAATCCAAAGAAACGAGAGATCTCAACTTAAATACCTTGCATTTACACCAACAGCCTGAAACCAAAGTGAAAAGTGGTGGCCTGCTGCAAGTGCCTCCAGCTCAGCCCAGTCACTTTCGTGACTCAACCGGTCCTGGTGCCCATTACTTGCAGAGAAGCACTGACTACAACATGCACACTTCCAGCGTGTCCGGCGAGGAGTCCACGGATATAAACGCACTGGCCCTTGCAATTGAGGAGCGTGAACTTGTTAAAGGATTACGTAAGTTTGATATTCAAGGAGCAAGGCCTGCAGAGGATACACCTTTAGTATATTTAGAGGATGCTGGTGGAACAGACTTGGAGACTCTAGATGACTTAAGCTTTCATTCCCTTAGCACTGCCGATGATGACCTGCCTCCAGCTTGCAGAAGCTCCAGAGAGGCCCATGACCATAAAGCCAAGGCAGTGGGTTGCAAGAATGAAGCTTCAGAGCCCAGCAGCAGCAGCCCCATGTCTATGGATACAAGCGTTTCAGGAAGTAGGGAAGATGGGCCAGTGTTCTACGTGTCAGATACGACGACCGATTGTTCTTTGACGTTGGACTCTGAAGAGGGAAATGATTTTAAATCATCAGGCAATGAAATAAGAAATGAGGGTGGCAAAGCACACTCTTCTGGCAATGATGCTCAATACAGGGCGAGAACGTTCTTCTCAAACCTGAATTCTGATTCTACCAAGGATCTGTCTCTTCACAGTTCCGCAAATGATAAGGATGATGCCAATAACAAACACACTATTCCTAAAGAAAAGCCCATAAAAAATAAAGACCCAGCAGGACCAAAAAGAAACTCTCTAAAAGACAGATCTCTAAGCTCCTCAAAATCCAGTGGCACTCGCCCTAGCCACACAGCTTCTTCCAGACCTGTAAGAACGTTGAATGCCTCTGAGAATGAAAGTATGAGGAAAGTGGTGCCTATTTCTCGGTCAAACAGAGCGCCAAGCAGCGTGAAAAAGACAGAAGCCAAGCCAGCACTTCGTGAAACTAGTACAGTGGAAAGTCGTCTGTCTCATCGCAGCTCTGTCCGAGGCACAACAGACACACTGCCAAGAAGTCCTTACAGGCACAGCATGTCAGTAGAAGAGCCAAAGTTACAAAGGGGCACTGTCACCTCAAGCAGTGCTCATTTTGAAAGAGACAGAGTCTCTCTCAAGAAGCCAAGCTCTAAACCTGTTAGGAGTAATGTGAAATCAAAGACGGACGAAACAAAAATGTGTCGCTCCAGTGGAAAACCCCAGACCCCTACAGATGACACCAAGGTTGCCATAGTCAGTGTTCCCAAAACGCCATCTGCTGTCCCAAACTTTGCAAGGAATACAGTGGCTTCTTCTTCAAAGCGTGCGAAAGTGGATCTATCCAGCTCGTCCAGACCTCCGGCCATCACAAGGTCTGTGTCCCAGAGGCTGCCTAAAGTGAAGCCAGCAGCCACCTCTGATGATCCGAGTCCAAAGGAGAACAGTGCGAGTACCTTGAAGAGAGCAAGTAGTGCCAGAGTGGTTGGAAGAAGCATCCTGCAGGGAGAAGCTGTCATCACTAAAGCAGAGCCTGCACCGAAGGAGCAGGGAGCTGTGGAAAAGGCCTCTCTCAAACTGAAAGATGCAAACCGGACCACAATTGGTAAAATACTGAAGCCATTGCTGAAATAAGGGAGAGGGGGTTTTTTTGAATCTTGGAATGTGAACACTTGTTCGAGCACTGGATGACTGTGTTGTGAAATTCTTTAGAACAGTAACGTTGCTGATAAGCAACATCACGTGCTCAGTAAAGTACGGCACACTGTCAGGGAAGGGCGAGTAGTTGTGTTCTGGTCTTAATCCTTTTATATGAATTTGAATGTATTTGAAGCCACTGTGATGGAATGTGAGCGTAGCAGGAAATCTGTGCGTATTTGTTGACACAGAAGGTGACCAAAAGCCAAAAAGTTTTAATAAGTTAAACCACAAGATGAAACACTTTGTGACAGAGAACATGGATAAAGGCCAGTTTTTTGTGTGCATAAGATTCTTCCTAAGACTCCTGCCTTTGTGCTGGTTGGTTCCTTAGTTGATGTCAAAGTCAATCCTGTGGAACAGTACTGAAAAGGAACGTAGGTGATTGTGCTTTCCGTTGCTTTCAATTCCTTGCATTCAGGAACTCTTTTTGCTTGTTGCGAAGTCCATTGCTGGCAATTGGACAGATTGGGAACTGCTGGCCAAAAAACAGTAAAATGAGATGTTTGCTGTTTGTGGCTGTCCTTAACCTCACTGATGGATTTATAGCATGTTTTATGGATGTGTACATGTGTCTGGAGAAGGCTTTCTGCTGGCAGGAGGCTTATTCTGCAAGAATGTGGCAGCATTGTCCTGCATGCACAAGTATATGTGGCTGGTGCTGCATGGCACAGCCGGCTGGAGGCTGTGCCTGCTGGAAGGGCCATTGGTAACCATTGGAATGATGACTACTCCTGACTCGTTTCGGTCACAAGCAAACTCGCCAGCTTTTGGTCATGCAGAAGTGCCATATATTTATGATACATATCAAGGGTGTTTGCAGTTCAGCTCTTGAAGGCTGCGATGTAGTGCCGAGCACTTTCTTACCATTCCACGTTTCCACTGGTTTATCTACTACCAAATTACTTGAATGTTGCAATGGCTCTGATTGAGCCATTAGTTTCCCTGCCACCTCCTCCGCCTCCTCAACATGAGTATTTAGCATGAAACACAGAGCTTACGCATGACAATGTTTTTGTAGACTTCCTTGGTTGCTTCAAACGTGGTTTTTAATGTTGAGAGACTAAAGGATTAATTAAACTAGTATTTGATAAGCTTTTTACAAAATAAATAAAAAAACTTTTTTTTTTTTCCTGCAGACACAAATTTTCACTTCTGTCAGACTAAGGTACATAGAATGAGGGAAAACTTGTTCAGCATGCTGTGCATCTTCTCAAGAGAAATGTATGTAGGTGGGGAAACTGATCACTGTTCTCCTAAGCATATTATTTAAAGAGTTGCCTTTTTATTCGCTTTGGAATGAAGCCTCATTTAACAATAAACCAATTTTTTTAAAAAATAAGAAAAAAGAAAAAAAAAAAAGGAACATCTCTTTGGACAAGTGGCATTGACCTACTAGTGGTAGATCTGTTTGTCTGCTCTATCCCTCAGTGCTGGGAGAGCATAATTCAGTGAGAATGAGACATTTAATTGCTCACATGCTTCTCATGGGCTAGTATCAGGGACAGCTAGCTTTGTGTTTTGGATTTGGCAAGGAGCCTCTAGCTCTTCCCACGTGCTGGCAAATCTTGATGCAGACATCATACCCAAACACCATGAAGTATTGCATAGGGCCTCTTGTTTTGAGTCTGTCCCACAGGGAGAATTTATATGACCTGCTTTTCGGCAAGGGTTTTTGCTTGAAACACTATAAGCTTTTTGGATACTGCTACCCTTGTGGGTTGGATACAAAAGCATCTTCCTTCTTGTACCTGTGTGAATGCATATGCATCTGCAAGAGCAGATGATTGACTTCTTTCCCCTTTTAAAAAAAAAAAAAAAACAAAAAAACACCACAAAAATTTATTGGTAGCAAGCTTGAAAGATAATTTAAATGTGTTTGGAATATGTAAATAAATTTCTATAAATCCGTGTAAAAGAAAACTGAATGTATTTAATGGATCATTTATACATTTCGGAGTAACGCGGTAGTTTAATAAAGTTCCCATTTACTGGGTATGAGGTTTGTACTTTCTCCTTCCTGTTACACTCTTTGCTTTGCTCCTGGAGATCTCCAGCAACTGGAGTGTGGCTGCAGGTGACTGCGGGAGGTGCCAAAAGGAAGGACTTTACAGCAGAAATGCTGTTGGTTTGGGTGGGTTTTTTTATACTAAGATCCACAATGTAACTTCAGTTTCTGAACATTTCTGATGCGGGACTTTCTGCAGGGGCTTGGGCATAACGTGGAAGGCGTTAGATGGTAGATGCAGCACTTTGTGTACACGTTGTATGTTGTGGCCAAGACAAATGTTCATGGCACTAACAAGTCTGGATCTGTCGCTGTCTTCATGCCTTTTAGCTTAGCACACTTTATTGAGAAATCCTGGTTTACAACTCCCAGGACTGTGAAAATAAGGAATAGCCTGTTTTGCTGGAGCAGGTGGTGACTTCTACATTGCAATTCTGAGTTTTTACATTTCATCCCATTCTCCCATTATTTTTCCTCCTTTACTGCGTACAAAATAACATCTATTCAACAGGAAAAAAAAAAAAGTGAAAGCCAGCCAGCCTTCTTGTCCTCGGGGAGCACTTCCTCCCTTCTGCTATGGAAATGATTTTTTGGACTGGAATTGCTGCTATTTGCAAACTTGTTTAGCCCCTGACTTTTCTTGTTTGGTGAGTGTCTCTCTCCCTGTATGGAGTGGCAAGCACCTGCTGTCTGCAAGTGCTGAGTGATGGCTGCTGGTGGAATCTACGTGGGAAAGCCCTTCACCATCCAAAGGTGTGTCTCAAAAGTTTATGTTTTTTTAAACTTCATTTTTATTTCAAAAGGGTTTATAATTACCAATTCATTATTTAAACTACCAGCTGTCAGAGACGGTGATGCCCTGTAGGTTTAATTTCCCATGTCATGCTGTTTTCCCAAATGCTAGCAGGCCACGGGGCTAGCCTGGCTGCAGTTGGTTTTCAAGAAAGAAACAGGAGTTTTGCTCTGGTTTTGTTCTGCCAAGCAGCCTGTGCTTCCGACTGTGACCAGGGGCCCATCTCTCTCCTTCGGTGGCTGTTGAGGTGACAGTAAAGCGGGGGAGCTCTGGGGACCATGAGAGGATGTGGAGCTGGTGGAGATTGAGAGATAGAAAAAAGAGCTGTGGGAGTAAGAGGTGCTGATTCATACTTAGAGGAATTTAATATTCACATCTCATGTGGGAACTGCATACAAATGAGGGGCTCAGTGCATCCCTCATTACAACAGCTCATTAAATTATCAAGAAAGACAGAAAGAGTTCCCATCACACCTCCCACAGGGTACAAGTCCGGACTATGTCATTCAAAATAACCCATCAGTATCTTTCTAATCTTAGGATGTGTCTGCGTGGACGGCTGCAGACAGCCACACATTGGCTCTGACCTAACCAGACCCGAGCCAGCTCCAGGCTGGAGACGTGCAGCGTGCTAGCTGGGTGCTGACCCCGAGCTCGTAGACAGCAGCCGTAATCGCCTACCCTCAGCTAGCCGCTTGGGCAGCCCTGCAGCAGAGCCCCGGCTGGCCACCCCTAGGAATCCTGCCCTCCGAAAGCCGCTGCTGCAACACGTGACACTGTCATCCCTGCGAGAGAGGCCCAGCTACACGCAGCTCCTTTCAGCTTTGGCTGCTCGGTGTTTTCCATTAACGTGATACTGTTTACATCCTACTGCTACCAGTGCCAGAGATAACTGCCTTGGGAACGGCTCCCTACAGGTATTGTTAACAGCTGCTGAAAACAAAGGAGTTTGTTTTAGCCACGTCACTATCGAAATAGCCAGAAATGCATTACTTTTTTATTACTCGTGAAGCCAATATTAAAAAATTGGGTTTGTTCTCCTGGCTGAAAGATGCATTCTGGCAGTCTTGCATGCTGTCAAAGATGGTGGCTGAGCAAATATCCTTCAACTGGAAAAGAAAGTGACAGAGGCGAAGGACGTGTGAAGGTTCTTGTTGGGAGAAAGCGTGCTTCTCTTCCCAGCGTGTGATCGCCACCACTAGCATCTACTGCTTGCGCTTTGAGAAAATTCTTTCTAGCCACTGGTTGTTCCTTGCCACACGCTTGGTCTCTGTCTCTTTTTCAGGCTTGAGGCTGAGACTGCAGGATTCACGCTGCCCCAGCTAGCATCTGGCTCCGGCTAAAAACAAGACCAATCCTCATTAACCTCCAGCTGCTGCTGTCCTTCCTTTTAGCACTGAACCAGGGGGAGCACGGAGGGGACCTTAGTGCATTGACTTTGGTGGCAGGGGGGAGGTTTGCAGCAGCCCAGCAAGGGTGGCCTTGTCTGTGCAGAGGGGAGGGAGTTACAGGGGTTTCTGAGACCATTCATCCTATCTGAAGCAGAGGCTCTGGACAGAGCCCTTTGAACAGAGATGTGTCTTTTCTCCTTTTGATCCAGTCTGAACAATAGCTCCTTTTTTATCCCATTCCATCCGTATTTATTGGGAAAAGGAGAGAGTAAAGGCAAAAAACTTAGATGCCTCCTCTTGGGTCAAGTAGAGAAACAATATGAACTCTACCTACTTTTTTGTTGGTTGGTTGGGTTTTTTTTGTTGTTGTTGTTTAACGATAGGACTTTGACTGATCAATAGAGCTGCTTGCTTCAAGTAACTCTCTGTTGCACAGAGACATCAGATATTTTCAGTGGCTGCAGTGATCCAGCAGCAAAATAGACATAAAAGCAAGGACTCTGTTTATGTCCAGAGCACAATGAAGTGATGGCTTCTTCTCTAGTCTTAAAAATAGAAATGCTGAACACAGACAATGTTCATTTGAGCACCCCAAAGGAGCCGTTTAGAAAATATTTTATTCTATTTTAAAATAATTATTT